>JABWIB010001570.1:42977-55509 GCA_016617825.1 Platyplectrum ornatum | reverse complement strand
AATTCGACATGACGATTTTAATGAAAATCGTCAGTGTATATGTCAGTTTAGTGCAATATCGCCTGACGAATACCAGTTTTTTCGTCAATGGATATCGTCAGCATACGTCAGACATTACATATCGTCAATAGAAAACGTCACTTACTGAATACTATACATCACCAGTCATTGACGATTTCAGATCACTGACGAATGCTGATGATATGATATCTCTGCAGAAATCGTCAGTTAGTGAATTCCCCCCCTGGTCTAATACTTAGCTCTGGAAACTGTCCATGGTGCTGACGTAGACAATATGCAAACACACAGGGCAGAGCCTAACGTAAGAAATGTAAAATGTAACACCAGCTTTACCATACTGTGCAAGCTGGACACTTCCAGCACTTTCACGCTACAATGATGTAAGGACTTGGTTAAGTTCCACATTTAATCACCGACCCATTTATTGTCTCAATACTGTTTTGTCCAGGTTTGGATTTCCATCTGATTTCTCAGTATTAAAAAATAATCCTACCCTATTTAACCCTCAGTTTAATGTAATATTTAGGGTATCCTTATATTTATCCCAATCTGTTGTTCTAGCCTCTAAGATGGGAGGCTATTCCACTTACAGGTGAAACTCGAAGATGAGAATATTGTGCAAAAGATCATTTACTTCATTACTTCAGCTTAAAAGGTGAAACTAATATATTCCAGAGACTTGTTTCATGTAAAGTAAAATATGTCAAGCCTTTATCTGTTTTATTTGTGCTGATTATGGTTTACAGCTTATGAAAACCTCACAATCTAATCACAATTACAATAATGCGAAAAGATTCAATAGTTTAGGCTCAAAGTGTCACAATCTAATCAGCAAATGAATTTCAAACAGTTGGGTTACTGTAATAAATGAATGTTTGCCCTTTATTCACTTTTTTTGAGTTTCTCCTGTACTAAGTAACCTTTCAGTTAAGTAATTTGTCTGCAAATTTCTTCCAAACCGACCAACCTGTACCAACCAACCTCTTTATTTACTCTGTATATTTTAAATCTGCTGGCATCTCCCCTTCTTTCTTTTCTGCTCCAAGCTACACATATTTACTTCCTCTTCCTAACATCCAGTCTATGATTTGACTATTGTTGACTATCACTGAGTGTACTCTAAACATTTTGGTCTAAATTCACTAAGCGGGGAGTTTGCAGGGGAATTGAAAAGTGGGGAAGTTGCCCATAGCAACCAATCAGATTCGAGCTCCAGTATGTAAAATGAAACTGGGAGCTCGAATCTGATGGGTTGCTGTGGGTAACATCCCCACTTTTCAATTCCCTTGCAAACTCCCCGCTTCATCAGGAGTGCGGTCACCAATACCACCTTCTGCCATTAAATAGTATTTGAAGGGAGCAGTGACCAGTCAATGTTGGCTAATGCCATGACCAGACTTTTACATATTTTCCAAACCTTCATAGACTAGTCCGTACCATGATTAATTAAAAGCCCATGGACTAACAACAATGTACGTGAGCATCTGAAACATGCACATTACACAGGTATGACTATTATATAAAGTATAATAAAGTATAAAGTATAATATAAGTATATTATATAAGTATAAGTATAAAACATTTTAACGTAAAAGACATTGTAATGAATCAGATATCACATTATAATAACTGCAACAGCTCAAGTTAATACTCTTAAAACAGTGACAGTATTTTTCCAAAACGTGTAAATGTGCAGCGAGCAACTTTCTGGGTATACAGAGCTATTCTGCCATCTACTGGTTATACAACTGAATACAGCTCACCCTGTACATCAATATTTGCAGCATATATTGCACCAATGACAATGACATTTATATATTTGATTTATTTATTTAACCATCTGAGAGAGAATGAAAATAAGTGTTACGCATTTTCACAGTTAAAAATGGAGTAAGGGATTTAGCTTTTGGTCCTTAAAACAAAAAAGGAATGAAAAAAGATATATATATATAGAGAGAGAGCGAGAGATCAGAGTGGACTGAAAACTTTAGCCTCAAAGGTTTCTTATTTCCCAGAATTCCAATCACCTTTCCCAAGGTTAAGAACAATGCCTTAAGGCAACTGCTTAGTATGATGAAAGGGACACTATAGGACAGTAATGCCCTTTGTAATGTTAATAAACCTTTATTTTGATATAAGACGCGGCTCAGGGGGGAACCTGCCAGCATTACATTCTGGGTTAGGATTTGACAGTTTAATGCTATTAGAATGGAGAGTGTAGATTTCGGTAAAATTGTGTTAATTTGACAAGATGAAGAAGCTTAGCTGCGCTCTCTCTCAACCCCTTACAATGGCAACGATTGACACCAGCTATGAGAGAAAGTTTCTCCGTTCATGGGTATAATCATTTATCATCTCCTCTCGCTGATGTTTCATTAAATTGTCAGCTCTTTATCACTCTGCAATCATTATGAAAACTAGTAGCACCCTAATATTAATAAACTATGGTTATCTTAGCCTGAGGCTGCATTGGTATGTGCGCATAGACAATTTGTAGATCATTTCACATTCTTTGCTCTGAGAACTGCAGTTCTCCTATTATTTTATTAAAGGGACCGAGAGACATAAATTGAGACCAGTGACATATAGGTAATACAGTGTTCTTTCATTCCGGAATCATGTTATCCTTGCCACTCAGGGGCTGGTTGACCGTAACCTGCATTAATCTAAATGTACCACATAATTAATAAACGCTAAAGTCTAAACTCTAAAATTATTTAACTGCCTAATACAGAATTATTTCACACACAAGGTTATGGAGATATTTAAATATTGGGGTTTTTTTTTATATTTTTTGCATAGTTTTTATATCCTGGGCAATCAGCTACATGGTGCATAGCTGCCAATCTTTGCTAACCAATTCGGAAGCATTCTACCCCATCAAGTTTTGAATCTAAGCTGCGGGAATGAAAAAGTGGAGATGTTGCCCATAGCAACCAATTACATTGTACCTCTCACTTTCCTATTGTATACTAGAGAGTGTCAGCTAGAATCGGATTGGTTGCTATGGGCGACATCTCCACGTTTCCATTCCCGCTGTGTAGTAAATCTAGCCCCAGAAAAACGACATTTGTAGCAATGGTGCTCCTTTGACTATGCAACAGTCCCACTTCTCTTGTTTTCCAGTTCTCTTTTTTGCATGTCCTACTGTGCCAAAATAAAAGGCTGCTGAAAAGATGGTGTTACAAACAGTGGTCGAAGTGGAAATTTAGAAGTAGGGGTATGGACATTTAGAAGTGGTGGTATGGAAACATAGGAAATAATGGAAGTCAATGGAGATTTGAAATGTTTCCATTACATCAGTGGGAGAAGTGCCGGTATGTCATACCCCCGTATACCCCCTCACTTCGAGCCCTGGTTACAAAGGCAAACTACGCAACCAGGTCCACACACTGAGAGTTAGGTGTTCATTGGATGGCGGGGCATCTGCTAGCACAAAGCCGCTCACATACAGGAGATACAAATGATAGGAATATCTTCGTATTAATCCTAGGAGAAAAACTGAAAAAGGCTCAATGGAAACCATTCTGCATATGAAAGGGTTCGTAGAACAAGATGAAAAAATACTGACCAACGGAAAAATGGCACACATAGGTACCACCAACACTAAGAGGGAGAGTCCAAGAGAGGACAAGGAGGATAGGATGAGGACGGACAAAGGCAGAAACAAGACACACAGAGCATGACCACATTATGGGGTGAAGCAAGCGAATAGCCCTGGAACATGAGCTGATACAATGGGACATGCTATAACCAGTAGAGAACAAAATCTTTTCTAGCCTGGACAACCACCCAAGGTGTAGCCCAGTTGCCCCTAGTGATGAGCATTACTATTACACTGTTATTAGTTAGGGTTAGGAAACATCATCTGTCACCTGTAATACTAATTGCAACTAATTAAATTTAACTCTCCTGCAATTCGACATGGTTTTACCCACTCTTGACTAAAGCTGGCCATATACCATAAGAAAAATCGCCCAATCCGAAACATTTTCAATATTCGTTTAGAAAAGGGTTAAAAATAGTAACCTCCACCAATTGTTTTGTTTATGCTTGAAAAGTGGGTCCTAATGACATTAATTGTCCAAGATGATCGGAAGTGCCCAGACACTGTACGATATTGCAACGATCAGACGTTTGAGATTGTGCAGGATCAGAAAGTCGTATAAAACCTTGTTTTGAATTATTTTTGATGATCATCCAAAAAAAAAAGCGGTGCCATACACTATAACGAGTTATCATACGATTTAGAAAAAAACTTTCAATTGGAACAATTTTTTCCATATTGTATGGCCAGCTTAAGTCATGAGTGCCTTAATAATGGCACTAAAATAATGCCACTATATTAATACTTAATAATACATTTCCTCATATATAGATAGATAGATGATTTCACTTTAATACTCTTTTGGTAAATATTTGATATTTGGGATATATATATATATATATATATATATATATATATATATACAGTGCTTATATTTGTGGGATTGTGTCTTATTACCATCTCTTCTTCAAATATATTTCTGCAACAGGAACCATTCATTACAAAATACAATTCAGGTCAGCAGGAAAGGCTGTTGTACCATATCTCTGATTAGGATGCCAAAGTCGCTTCTCCATGGGGTCAAACGATCAGCAGGTCCTGGTACAAAGATGACATACAGTATTGAACTTTGCAACTCACAGCAGTTTTGTGCTTGGCCCTATATTGACAACCTCTCCCTTAGCAGCCAAGCATTCTACCTTTACGGCTTTTGCAGGACATTCCCTAAATGCTTAATTGATAATGGCAAATATTTCATGTAAATGAATTGAAAAAAGGTTAAGGAGCATGCTTTCATCCGGCGAGAGCCGAGTCAATGCTACTGTTTTATTAAGAGGAGAAAATATGGCTAGGGGTTTGCAGTTGTGGGTTATCAATAAATAATAGACTGACTCCATAGACATACAACGGCGAATGTTTATAAAGGAGTGGATACGGTTTTTTTGTTACGTGTTAGAATTGGGTCACCTTCATTCGGAAAATTACGTACAGAAGGAATGGATAATGTATACTTCTCCTTTAATCTGACTGTATCAATGGGGTTTTGACATCAAACAACCGTATAGTAACCTCTGATGACAATCCGCAGGCGTTAATACATAATAGCTCCATAGACGCAGTTTTGCCCCCTTTTGATGTATGCGCCCTATAGAATAACAAGTAAGGTGCACCATTGTTTTCCTTTATTTAACATAAGACTTCACAAGAACTGTAGTATGTTTTAGTCATATCAGAAAAAATGACTTAAACAAATATGACTCGACCATATAAAAACAATGCATTAGATAAAAGATAATATCATCAGTAAGAAGATCCAAGGAAAGTAACTTCACAGGACAGTATGGCTGTTTAAAGGACCCATATTGATCGCTCGGCTTGCAAAGCCCCATGACACAGCATTTGGAAGCATTACCATTTTTATTCTGTGGAATTTCTCTGTTTTAACACAATATTATCCACAGTCATGGTGTTTCCAGTGGTTACTGTATCATTTTATATTCAGTACAGAAAGCTAGAAATCCTTGACTAATATTTGCAATTGAAACCTTTTTTTTTTTCCAGGCATACTACTTGAAAAATATATTTCCAAGCACACTTATTGCTACGTCTTAGAAACATTTAGTATTCCTGACATAAGCAAGCTAGATTGCCGAAACATTACAGGTCCCATCATGCTTTGCCAGTTATCAGCTATGATTGTGCAGCTAAAGCATGCTGGGAAGTTTCAACAACACTTGACGTCCCCAAAGTTGCCGGATGTCTGATATATTATTTTGGCACATATAGTAAAACAAAGCTGTTGTCATGAGAGTGGGGACTAATTCCTATTTATATAAATGCAAAGAAACCTGCATATACTCGAGTCCTAGGTATTTCGTCTTCTCTGCTTACCTATATTGAGGTATTTTAGAATAGAAAACCACACACACAATCTATTATAGTGACTTCTTTCCAGTGATCCTCATAGGTAGCCTGGCTCCAAGAGCCTACAATATGTAAATACTATTCTAACTAAGAACTCAGTAAGTACCTGTTTCCCCGATAATAAGACACTGTCTTATTTTTTTGTCCAAAAAACACCATAGGGCTTATTTTCAGGGTAGGTCTTATTTTAATTAACAGTGAAAGAGGTTTATATAAACAGTTCTGCTTTTATCCCCATCATGCCCCTAAGTACTGCTTTTTTTTACAAACTGGGGAATTCGCTAGGGCTTATTTTGGGGTAGGGCTTATTTTTGGGATAGGGCTTATTTTTGGTGTAGGGCTTATTTTGGATAGTTTTACTAAAATGAGGGTAGGGTTTATTTTCGGGGTAGGCCTTATTATCAGAGAAACACGGTATAAAGAGAGAGATACAGAAATGATGTCACCAATTCAGCAGCAGTTCGTCAGGCACGACTGGAGTTTCAGAAATCTACCCGTGGTCAACGAGCCTAAGAGAGGGGATTTTATACAAGTTTATTGGCCAGATACAGCCTCAGTTGAGTCATAAAATTCAAATAGCCCTTCATGTGACCATATCTGTCAATGTGCTGTGGGTTCATGTATGACATATCTACTGTTCAGCTTACAGTATTATAAAGCAACTCAGATTGATATGATTTTATTAAAGATATATGATCACAGACTGGCATATTATTAAAAGGATATTAGAAGTTGCTTTCATATCTCACAGAGCATGCGGAGAAAAGACACACCTGCACATGAGACACATCCATATGCACCACCGTACTTAACTGTCTCATTATGCCGCACAGTTTGTCCTCTTTAGTTATTGATCACATGAAAAACCCTGACGTACAACAAAGTGCTCCATCTGCACAGCGTTGTGAGNGGAATACTTAAGGTTGCCTTAATTTTCCTCCATATGTGGGAGAGTAGTGGAAGGCTCCTGTTATTGTCCATTTTCTGCGGTTCTTAGGATACAAAATTCTGCAAGTTACCATCTGTTCCAAAGGCTAATGTAATGATCTAAGTCTAAAGTCCCTAACATTCACCCTAAACAAATATACTGAAGATACTCGAATATAAGCCTAGTTTTTCAGCACATTTTTTGTGATGAAAGTGCCCTACTTGGCTTATACTCGAGTCATTGTCCTGGATGATGCAGGGATGTGAGCTCGCTGCTGGGTCTGTGTTACAGTTATCGGTCCACATAGCCGAATCTAATGTCTCCTGTTGTGTGACAGTATTTTCCTATCTGTCCCCAGATACCAGAGCTGCACACATTGCTCAGAGCCAAGATGGAAATACGGTAGGAGAGCGTGACACAGATATACAGCATGCCACTCACCCACCCAGCTTTGGACTGGCCCACCAGAGAACAGGAGAATCCTCTGGTGGGCCCCACCTAGCATTATTTCTTTATAACTGAGGGTGGGCCCCAAGAATTATTTCCTCTGGTAGGCCCAAGATACCCCAGTCCAACGCTGCACCCACCACACCGAGCCCACAGGCATGATAGTGTGTTGTATGTGTTATACCATGGCACAGGAGCTTTACATTGCCTTATATGCCTTATATTAACACTGAATATGCGGGAAAGAGGGGGACAATAGAGAGATATAGGGGAAGATCTATAGAAGCTGGACATAGAGACCAGAGACAATGCAATCCTCTGGGGGTAATGATCCATCAGTGACATGAGTGACACGAGCCTTTCACAGGGGTGATAGACAGACATACTGGGGGGGGGGAGGCTTATACTCGAGTCAATAAGTTATCCCAGTTTTTTAGGTGAAATTAGGTGCCTCGGCTTATATTCGGGTAGGGTTATACTCGAGTATATACGTAAATAGTTTACTGTGTTAGTATCTACCCCAGCTGATGGGAGTGTATTTCAATTAATTATTACTAGTAATGTGTCCTCCAAACCTATTAACTTTCAATGTCAGTGCTAATAACATTTGCTTTAAATAATTATTTCCTCCAGTACATGGTTATATCTTTTTTATCATATATCCTTTCTCTCTTTCCCTGTATATTATTCTCTTAAATTACCTATTTTTTATATCTGTGCCAAGAATGCTGTTATTACTAGATTTAAACTTGATTTTAATTATTTTTGTCATTAATTGTTCTAAAGGGTACATACATCATAACAATGCTTGATGGTTCCAGGTGCATATTAACAGTGTGTGTCCAAAAATATTACTACAGGATTTCAGGCAATAGCTTTCTCTCCTGACATCAAATCCAGACACAAAACAGATACAACATCATTTAGCATCACATCACACAAACTATATGGGTATAAAGAGTGCAATTCTCCGCAAGAACGAGACACATATCTCAGTAGGACTCTCCCAATCTATTATCTTCATACTGCCCAAGTTTGAGATGCGATTCCAGGCACTTGATAAGAATGTTTTTAATAAGCTCTAATCACCTCTAATGCTATATCACCTTAGAGATTGCCGAGATTAAGTAAATGGATAGGCAGATGCATTTTGCACTTCAGTGCACTAGCAGTGATATTTTAATTAAATGTGTTTTTATTGTACATAAAGAAAAAGACGACTATTCCCATTATCCTAACCATAAAAGTTTAATAACTAAGGTTAGTGGATAAAAACTTGTTAGAACTACCACCTATCTGGGCAGTAACTGCTATAGTATCAGATTCATACACACAATCTCCAGTATGCAAAATGAGAGCTTGAATCTGCATTTGTTGCTAAAGGCAACATCGCCACTTTTTAATCTCCTTGCAATCTCCCTGCTTAGTAAATCTCAACTCTAATTCTGTTCGAATATATTTTAGATCTGCCGCCCATTGCAGTGCAATGCGTCTTTTCGCATGTAATATAATATAAACAGCAGGAACGATAAGGTCTGTGCCTTTAGTGTATCTCTCGTGTCTAGTTTATATATAGATGCATATTGCAGCAGTCATACAGACTAAAAGCAAATAACACCACTTTCCATGGCTGATCCGGAACTTCCTGCCTTGTGCCAGCATGCTGGTATTTTCAGCCTTGACTACTAACTCCATATTCTTAAAATAATAATGGAATATAAAAGTCGTAAAATACATTACATTAAATGTAAAAATAAAGACAACAGCAACAAAAAATCCAAATTTTTAACAACCCCACAGTTTAGTAAATGTATGCACAAGTCTGTATGGGCAGGACAGGAAGGGTGAATCAATGGGATGTGGCAGGGCTGAGTGGACCCAACTGTGTTTAAGAAGCTGTCAGAGATTGATCATCTACACTTCATGTATGAATGCTGAGTAATGTTTATAAATGATGACTTACTCTTGTTCTTCCTATGTTCGATGTTCTTATCATGTCATGCTTATGCCATTTGTACATAATTCGTACTAAAAAGGATAGCTTAGCCTTGGAGCAGGGGAAGTTTTGGCTGCCAAGAGGGGACAGTTAGGGTTTGGCTGGGCGAAATGAAGGGTTAGGGGAGGTTAAAGTTAAACGACAAGCATTAAGTGACTTTTTAGAGTGATCACACTCGGGGGGTAATCTTTTGAGAATTTAAAGTGTGTCCATTGCAAGACGACATATTTTTTCTTCTTTGGTTGTTGTAAAATTTGGAACTATGGTTCTCGGACAGCACCGTCCTGCCGAAAATTACATATAGAAATATAAGCAGAGCAGGATTATTAATCCCACCGATTTGAGGATTCATATCCATGGACATGATTGAGAGAGCAGAGTCCTGTCTGGTTCTCTACAGATATTGAAAATTGTCAACATGACTATAGTTTAAACTACTCTGGGTGGGTTCACAGACCTCAGCAGCACATGTCCTATATTTAATCATACATTTAACAATAACAACTATTACAAAGTTGTGTTACAAGAAAACTTCTGGGGTTTTTTTAGTAGTTTTAAATGTTTTGTCAGGTAAAGCACATGTCCTCATTCTTTTCTGGATAGAATGCAGTAAAAGCACTCTATCTCTAAATGCATACGTCCTTGAAAAAAAGATCTACACTAAATGCATTTTAATACACAAAAATGATCATTTAAACGCCATTGCTATGGTTGGCCTCAACCATTCCACTTTAGAACGTTAAGTAAGGGAACAGATGTGAGCCATTCAGTATGAGACATTTAACACTGGCTGTTATCGCCGCATAGCTGTTAAAGTGTTCATAAGTGATATTTTCTAAGAACAAACATCAAATCATCTCTATTAGGTCAGCAAATTCAGACGTGTTATTGCTTGGTATTTGAAAAGACTCTAATAGGTCTTTTTAGATGAATCTGCTTTTACTAAAACATATTAGGGTTACACATCTAGCCTCTGTACTTAATCTCTTTTTATTTTTAAAGCCATACAATAATGTCCATTCATTATGTTCTGCTAATGCTAGGTTAAATTACATGCAGGTACATGGAAGATCGCACACTTTAATATTCCAGTTATTGACTGTTCCCAGTAGCTTTTCCATGAAATACTCAGTATATGGTTTCTAATGGTGGTGTTGTACTGGGCAATGTCCACATCAACCAAAACCATTGGCACTGGAAACAGAAAGTCTATTTAACATAATAAAAATTACCTATGTATAAAATGTATTTCATTTACATTGAAATCCTTTGGCAGCAAATCACTACAAGGTAAATAAGGGATCTACACAGATGGTAATTAAATCCAACCAGATTGTTTAGCGGCAGGATACTGAAAATGGATGGGTAGTCCACAGCAGTCTTCATACTTACCTTTCCTCTGAGTTGTGAAGCTTTCCAGACGTGATGCAGTATTTGGAATGGAATATTGAAGAATGATGATTAGTGTACCTAGGGTGGCCAAGACTTATTCTTAGACAAAAAGGGAAAAAACATCTGTTTCGGTTTGACAAAAACACTCTACACATAGTACATTATGTCTTCTCGTCATGCAAACTGGTCTGTAGTCGCCAGTAACTAGAATATGACCTTGGATAAAATCCTTGGGTTCAGAATTCTCATTTTATTAAGTTAAGTTTGAATATTCAGTACAATAGGAATGGAGTCAACCTTTTCAAGATCTTCTACTATTGCAAGGTCAGGTTCAATTTTCTAGTTTCAATTTTTTATTTACAATCCCGTTTTCCAAAATTCTAGGTTCAAGGTTTCCATACTTTTACAAATGTGCAAGAAGTAAACCATAGTTTTACAGCTAATCCTGATTTTTCCATTTCCTTGTTATAACTTTGCTTTACTAGTTAGAGAATGAACTTTTTTTATCTTTCGTCTTGCACAAGCAAGCCGTCAAGTTCCTGGCTATGGAGTACAGGTCTGAGCTAAAACATATAGGGGAAACATTTAAGTTAAGCTTTTGGACACTTAAGTCCATCCGAAATAGGGGAGTTAAAAATAAAGGCTGATAAAATGAGTGATAAAAAACTTGTTGATGGAGTCCCACAATAGACTTCTCTGGCAATGTGTACCTGACACAGTAGTGATGCAGGAAAAATGCTTCATTAAAATTGAAGCTTTTTACCTCTTTTGTTGCTGTTGTCTTGATTTTTATATTTAATGTAAAATATCTTTACTATTTTTATATTCCATTATTATTTTAAGGAGTTAGTAGTCAAGGCTTAAAGTACCAGCATGCTGGCACAAGGCAGAAAGTTCCGGATCAGCCATGGACAGTGGTAAGAGGAGAAAGAACATATTTTTCTATAGTATATATATGAAATTGGAGACAGACATAAAATATATTCAAACAGAATTTGTGTTGAGATCAGATGTTTCATAGTTAAACTCTTGAGGCCAGATTCAGAGTTACACTCTCATGGGTAAAACCATGATGAATTGCAGGGGAGGTAAAATGAATGTCAGTGTTTGCATGCAGTGAGAATACTTTATTTTTGCATGTTGCACACAGAATCTGACCAGCGTTTCTGTCACATTATTAGACATGTGCGGAGGCGCCGTTGTGTGCCGACCTGCGTATTCGCAGATTGGCTTTGAAAGCACAGAGACGAGGGCAATACTCCGCAATATTAAAATGAGAAAAGCTCAAATCCAGCAAAAACGTTTTAATTTTTTGTGAGACAGTAATTTGGAAATCGCCATACTAGTTTTAAGTCCTAAAAAAGTGTAAACCCACTGTTTAAAACTGTGGTTATGAAAGCTCTTGTAGTAAGAGGTAATTTTGTTGAAAAATTGGCAAAAAAAATTGAAAACAAAAACTATAAAAGGAAAAAAAAAGGCTGGTGTTAGGACATGCTGCCGCTTGGAACACCACAGGCAACAACATGTCCTGTAATAAAAAAAAACCTACATGCTATCCCTACTTACTACCAATGGTGTAAATAGATGACCTTTTGCCATAGCTGTCATCAGCGGTGGGAGTGAACAAAAGATAAACCTCTTCACTGCGTACACCGATCTACTACATAGAAACACAGAAACATAGAAAGTGACAGCAGATAAGAGCCACATGGCCCATCCAGTCTGCCCCATTGTGTATTTAAAACTATACCAACCCAAATTTAATCGCTATTTTGTT
>JABWIB010001570.1:27645-42342 GCA_016617825.1 Platyplectrum ornatum | reverse complement strand
CTCTTCAGTGTTTTGTAATGTAATGCCATTAATGGTGTATTGAGAATTAGGGTTATTGTGTCCTACAGAACATTTATCTCCTGACCGGCCTTTGCAACCCTTACATACAATCCAGTCTTGCATGTAAGCAAAACCAATGTGGAGGATTTAAGGTTGGGTCCTGGCTGCGGATTCCCCTCCGTATGGGGGGAGTGGTGTTCCCCATAGGAGGGAAAACAACATCCGCACTATTAGTTAAGAAAAATCAGTGGTTGGTTCACCTGTGTCCAGCCGATTATTATTATTATTATTATTAATTTGCACCCTCTCGAGTGGGGTTCATTTATTTAATATTTTAGGATTTTGTCATATCCTATTGGAAGCACATTCATTATCCTTGGTTCATACGTTACACAGCAGACAAAATACAAACATGTCAATTTTGTTCTCTAAAGCAGTGTGTCTCTGTTTTGCAGGAGATCTTCATTTCTCTCTCTACCAGCACAGGCTTGTTTCCTTCCTGATGAAATGTCACAAATCAAGATTGTTGGTTTCAGGTTTGTCATGCCTCCTGACTGAGACGTCTGTGATAGCTCTTCTATTTACAATCATTTTGTAGCTTATTTAGCATTTCTGCTTTACTGCTTGTGATGTACAGTACGGAATAAGCTTCCTACCCAATGTCCTCTTCTGGCTTCTACAAGAAGCTCTTATATTGTATTTTATAACACCCCCCCATAAGCTAGGTTCTAACTTTTAACCATTTATATCATTACATCATTTTCTGAAGACAGATGCTTTTGAATGGACAGGGAAGAACCATGATATTGACTCAGTGGTACTATATACCGACGTCCTAGTGTATAAATTCCATTTATGAAAATATAAATAAAATATGAATAAATAATATAACCACAGTTACTTGTAATTAAGTACTGGGCATATGTCCAATTCAATATACAAATAAATAATTTACTAAGCGCTGAAAAGCACAAAATCCTACTGTCTGTATCAACAGAGATATATAAAAAAGAGCAGTAATAGTTAAAATATTAGTCACATCACATATGTGATTACATGCACTATATGATCAAAATAATTACATTTTGATCAGATATTTTGGTAACAGAAGACCGGATCCAGGTTTCCTCACGATACACGCCTTCTTGCGCGCACTCTTGATGGCGTTAAGTAAAAAGTGAACGGGCGCTCATGCGCATACCAGATGTACACTTGAGGATCCCCTAGAGTACATGCTTGGCTGGACCCCCCTCATCCGCCCAACTAAATTACGCTAAGTGTGCAGAAGGTATATTTAACAATTGGTGCTGGGTTTTAGGATACTCATTTACTTCCCTCTTCCACACGGCCATACTGGTCTGGACAAGAGTCCTTAAGTAGACCTGGATCTGGTCGAGTATTTTTATGTATATGTATTCTATCAATTTTACATACTTTTCTCTTCCCTCCAAGTCCATGTAATAAATTTAACCTGGCATCCCAGATGGGACCTCCTTAAAAGTTAACTCTTTAACTGTGGACAGTCTGGGCAGTCTGGTGTGTACGGATCAGTCGATTAAGTGTTGGATATGTGCTCTTATTCAGTGTGTCAGAAGGGATGTTTCATAATCTCCAACTGTATATATTTAACTGATACAGCACAAATGTTTAATAGTCTGTACCATCTGCAAGAATCATTTAACCATTTACTTGAGATATTGTTGACTTAACACACACCCACACACACACACATATACGTTATCTGATATATTGCAAAGAAAAGTGTATATATATATATATATATATATATATATATACATTTTTCTTTGCAATATATCAGATAACGTTGTTAAGACAGGCTGTCAATCATAATCTCAAACATTAGCATATCAATATAACTTCTTTAAAATCTAACACACTAGGGACCACTTTTATACTTCATCCTATATCCTGGTGCACACAAAAACTCCCCAAAATATTTTCACATTTCATTTTTAATCTTGATCGCAGGCAATGATTAAAAAAAGGACTGTATTTTTGGGACACCCAATAGTCCACGGGATAGCAAGTACAATATGAAAGTGTGAGTATAGGGGAAGAATGGAGCGAAGTATGGGTGAAGAGTGCCCGTGAGGACACTAGAAATCTACATGGTGAGCCTCAGGACATTGCACTATGTGGAGTATTACGGTCCAGTAAAATAGTTCTTATTTGCAATCAAATTGAAGACATCAATAAAATGATTTATTATGTACAAATTTACTAAATGGAGCACTCTAGGGCCTAAAATTACTAAGCGGTGAGATTGCAGTGAGATAGAAAAGTGGGGATGTTGCCCATAGCAACCAATCAGATTCAAGCTCACATTCTCCAGTGTGTAAAATGAAACTGAGAGCTTGAATCTGATTAGTTGCTATGGGCAACATCCCCACTTTTCAATCTCACTGTAATCTCACCGCTTAGTAAATTTAGGCCAAGGACATTGAGTGGTGGAGTAGTTTCTCTTTCTTCATACCTGCAGTTACTGAGATGATGTGTCGTTCATGTTCAGAAGATTTGATTACAAATTTTCCTAAGTAAAACAAAACTGACTAATGAGAAAGTGTTTTGGCTTTTGGAAAACTGGATTTTTTTTTCCGAATTGAAATTGTCAGCATTTCTTTACCCAGTGAACACGATTGCTGCAGTGTATATTTGTCGACTCTGTAATTAAAGGTAATTTCCTAAATGATTCTCAGACAGAAAGAGTTGATGGAAGATTACCACTTGAAATATCCTTCATAGAAGTGTTTAAATGAATTCATGTTCATGTCACTCATCAGCTCATGGGATAAATAACAAATATTGCACAAGTCATTTCATGACTATAGTTGCCCGACTCTATTTGGGATTCTTCTGTGGTACCATCAAAATGAATGTTTAAGGGTTATTTACTAAGTGGTGATATTGCAGTGAGGTTGGAAAATGGGGATGTTGCCCATAGCAACCAATCAGATTTGAGTTCCCATTCTCCAGTGTGTAAAATGAAACTGAGAGCTTGAATTGCTATGGGCAACATCCCTACTTTCCAATCTCACTGTAATCTCCCCTCTTAGTAAATATACCCCTTTATGTTTAGTATATTAAATAAAAGTATTCAGCCTTGTCATTATAATTGGGTCAGAAATGATTAAACTAATTCCAGTTCCAAGAACATGAACCTATTTTCCTAACAACATAGGTTAAAACTCCCAACACTTCCCTTTTTGTGCTAATTACTGGGTTCTGGTTTAGTAACTAACTATTCTCTTACAGGCTCCCTCTTATATGCTCTGTCTTTGTATTCAGCGTCCAACATTTCTGCTCTTCTAAACTCCGTTTTTAGCCTCATCTCTTCCCCTTTACTCCTCAGTGAATTTGCATGTCCAGTTCTGCTCATTTTTTGGACCGCTCACACAGAACATCCTCAGCAGGCAGCTGAGAGATAATCAGATCTCTGGCCGCTGCCAGGTTATTTGCTGGATCGCGCTGCTGGAGAACGCTGGGGGAATTCCAGGTGGTTTGGGCTGTAGGAGATCTTTCAGTGGTAGCAAAACAGGTCTTGGAACTCATTCATACCAGATGGTCTCACGGGGACTTTAAATAGAGGTTTGATATGAAATATAGAAGCACATATTGCACTTTTTGGCTTTTAGCTGCGGGAGAAGAGACCGTTGCACTTTGAGGAGATAAAGACAACTCTTTTTTTTTCTTGTTGTTGGTTAATATTATAAGATGAGAAAAAAAAAGTTTGTTGAATTTATGTTTACTTCGTCTTTCATTGTATCGTGAGGTCAGAATAGGGGCTGTGGATAAAACAGTAAATTCTGTTCTCTGCGCTTTTGAAAGTCGGAGGTTGAGGAACTATTTCTCTGAAAGGCAACCGCTGTATTGTTAAACATAAGAGCAGGACACGGAATATGACCCATATTCTTTAAGCACAAAGAAAATCACAGCAGGAGAATTTTTATGTAAGTGTTTTATTTTGCTTCGCAACTACAGCTTGGTTAAATAGTATTTGTTGGGAGAAATAAACTAACATTTTGAATTAAGATAGATCTGCCCAGGCAGTATAGACAATACTGAGCCCCAGGTGATGGAACAGTCTGCTGCATATACCGTTTATGATTGGGGCAAGGGGTGTGTATATTGAGTGGGCTCTTTAAATCAAAGGAGCTGAATTCTCCCGAAACAGTAATATTGGCCATACACTACAGTGATTATTATTCGTTGTAGCGTATGATCGGTATATTTTATCTTAGAAAATGACCAAGAGACTCTTGCTTTCAATAAAATATATAGGACCCAAATTGTCAGTTTCAACCGGACCTGCACCTCATGGGTGGGGTTACTCTGTCTGACTCCATTATTACTGTCTAGTGCAGCAGTAATGAAGTAATAAAAGCTCTGTATCAGTGGTCGAAGTGGGGGTATGAACATTTAAAAGTGGGGGTATGGAAACACAGAATATAATAGAAGTCAATGGAGATTTTAAGTTTTTCAATTACATCAGTTAGAGAAGTGCCGCTATGGCATACCCCTGTACACCCCCCCCCCCCACACACACACTTCGAGACCTGCTCTGTATACTATATTACTGTCGTATTAGCCAGTAATGGAGTCAGACAGAACAGTTTGCCGATATTCGAGCTGCATGGGTCTTCTGCTGAAAGTGACAGGAGCCCCAGCACCTTAGTGCTGAATCTGACAGGAGGTCCAGTCAGCCAATCAGCTGCAAGTGCCTCATATCTCAAGTGCCTCTATATTTTGCCTGGATTTTGCCACCTATATCTGAATCTTTCTCTAGTGAACCTATTTATTTGTCCACCTTCTGCTGGGACTGATAATCTGCATAGTGTAGGGCCAACCATACTCACCACGCTAAACTATTGCATAAGAATGTCCAATGTAGCAATCTATAGCAACCTTTAGTAGTAGCAGGGTCTGCACTAGGTCTGCAGGCGCCCTAGGCAGACCTAGCACCGCGCCCCCTGTCGGCGAATTACGGCACGGCGTGATGTCATCACGTGACCATCGAGGAGGGCGGCGGAGTAGTGCCGTCCGCCCTCCCGGGTTATTAATTATTGCATTTAAAAAAAAAAAAAAATTTCCCCTCCGCTGCGCCCGCCCGAGTTTGCCCACTGGCCCTGAGTAGTAGTGGCTGGTATGTTGTTAGTTGTTTGGTAAAGTGCCTTGGTACAGGGCGTTATACACAAATGAATAGCAAAAGTTAAATCTAAAATGATCAGTCATATTCATTCTTGGAGATACGTCATTGATAAAGTCCTCTATGCAGTAATTCCATATGTTTTGCGTATACACTGAAACCAATCAAAGTGCGTTTCCATTTTCATTGACGTTGCTTATGAAAAATTAAACAGTTGTACGGGCTTGTTACGATCTTGACATTATAAAATATGTGAAGGTCTTATCAAACTTGTCCACCGGCTGTTACTGTCAATCAACTTCACATTAACACTACAATGAATCCTCCAGCATTGCTGTTGCTCTTAATTACACAATACCTAAATAAGGTTAGCCTAATTGATCATTTGCTGACAAATGGCTTTTCATCTTCTACCAAGGCGATGTACATTTTTGAAGTCGTTCATTGTAAACAGTCAAACGGTTATGTTTAACCAAAGCTGGGTTATTATAAAATAGGGATAAATCCAGCCTTTCACAAATTATCTGCTGAAATGATCTGCTCCCAGATAGCGGACAATTCAGATTATTGGACCTGCGTTTGAGCCCATTAAGTGTTTCCATTCATGAATTAATTTCTGACAGCAATGCAAAATAGGGCAGGAGTCATACGCAAGGCCTGCAAATCCTTATATGTGACCCTAGCGATCCTCATTTTACATGGTGACATATTAAGGCAGGATACTGTTATGATACCTACCCTGCTAGCAAGGACTTGAAGTCTACTCGACAACATGGACGTTATAATCTTATGCCGCTACAATCTTGGATCTTGACTAACATTGCAATTGGAGCGCTGGAGGTCTGGGTCCAGTTCAAGAGTATCGGGACTCAAATTGGGATCACATACGGTTTAATGATGGCAAGTGACTATTTTACTATTCATTATATTTTATGACTTCATCATTGCAACTCCAAAATGTAGGTCTGATATAATATATTTCAGATCAGACTTGGATACTTGTTCGGTACCACCAATGCAAAGGACACTTCCCTACATACAAAAAGAAACAATATTTTGAAAGTTTAGTCGTTGAAGGTATAAATGTAAATGTGGTACTTTAAAGCTCCCATACCTAGCTCATGCAGCGCATGGGGCGCATCACACAGAAGCGAGCATTGCTATCGGACACAAGGCCTATCATTTTGCCTCATCCTTGGCGACGGTAATTGTGTTTGTCAGCTTAAAGGGAAGGCATTTCCCTCGGCAAAGTGTACAAAATGACCTCCTATAAGTTGCAAAGAACAAATGCATTTGGCCGTGGTTTTGATTTTTATGAGGACGTCAGCTGACATGTGTCATTTCCATCACACTGTTGGCCTAAAATGAGATATCCTGTGGAATGAAAATATACAGATGGCATAAAATATCACACGCTCCAGGCCCAGGGGTGATAAGTACAAATTTTATACCAGGCCAGGAGGTAAAAGCATAACAATTCCATAACTATTATCTTATCTCTATATTAAAAGGAAATATTAATTTGACGCCATTAAAACAGGGCTTTAAATCTAAGGTGGAAGGCTTTAAATTACTCTTCCAGAATAACTCGTCTAAATCATTTATAGTTTAATCTGTGCTGTTATAAATATCCTTCAGAATTGCATATGTAAGTGGGAAGGACATTGAAGTAATCAATGAATTTCAGATTAATGTGAGAACCGAAGATAAAGAAAGGTCATACGGTGTGGGTATTGTCTTCACTGGTAATGAGCTTGATATTAGGACAAGCAAGGTCACCCAAGGCGAATGTAAACCTTTACATCTCAACTATAAAGGGCTGCATTCAGGTTTTGATTCATTCGTTCCTTGTAATAAGCCAAACCTAACACAAAAATGAATTCATTACAATTACGCTTCCTTTGAACAGGAGCACTTATTAGAATAACTTTGAAAGTTTTGCAGCGTGTTCCTGTATTTAAATGCAAAATATAAGTTTGCGTGCAGAGGTAACTCAGTGGTTGGCAAGTGATTACTATAGTCAGTCTGTCTAATGCTATTTGCCCTTAACGGGGTGGCTGGAAATGTAGATCCGGGTATACAGCAAGGTCATTAAAATAATGGACCTTGTTTTTTAGCCATGAACAGAACTTGGTGCTCGGGTATGTACAGGGGGAAATAGTGTATCTAGGGCATGCTTATTGTGGACATCTGGATTGCCCTTGTTTAACATGATGACACATTGGAAATAATAAGGCTGCTCATGGAATTCCTTTTTTTATGGATACACAATACTAACTGCAATCATTTCTAGAGTTCATTTTTATTTAACCAAAAAGTTTCTTATATTCAAATATATACTATATTATTATTATTATTATTTTTCCACAGCTCCAACATCTTAGGTTAGCATTGCAAATACCCATGTGACTGCAGCTATGCAGACTAAAGATTACATGACAGCATACCTCCCAACTTTTTTGGGGCCAAGACACATAAGTCCTGCCCTGTCCGCTCCACCCAAGCTCCGCCCGATCCTGCCCAAGCCCCGTCCCTTTTTAAATGCTGCGGCCATTGCAAGTGTTAAGATTTAAGAACGTAAACATAAAAAAACTAAGCTTGTCCCCTTAGCGGGACAAGCTGGGAGACAGGTGGTACAAAGACACAGTCACCCAAAAGCGGGACAGTTCAGGACAGTTGGGAGGTATGTGACAGTTAGTAGCAACATGTAACGCACAACAGTCCATTCAAGTTAGTCTACTCACCTGGCTACTCAGGATGGACCACAAACTTTTCTAGGAAATTATGATCCCCCTTGGTAAATTTTAGGTTAATCATCAATTTGTCAAAGCTAAAAATGCTCAGGGGTGTTGCCCATAGCAACCACAACATTCAAGCTCCCAGTTTCATTTTACAAACTGGAGAATGTGAGCTTGAATCTAATAGGTTACTATGGAGAACATCCCCACTTTTCGGATCCCGCAAGTCCTTCCCCCCATAATAAGGATCAGTGACTTAATGATTGAATTATTGATCACAGGCTGCAATCTGGGAATCTCCTGAAAGAGTCGACAACCCTGTCCTATTCACACATGCACATATATATGGTGCAGAGTAGATTCATTTATTTTATATATAGACAACTTATAATGTTCACTCTCTTTTAAGATTCAACCATCCTCCTTCTTTCATCTTTGTTGATGTTGTTGGTCTATTTGTTGCTAACCTTTTCTTTTCAGATGGAGAACGGAGGTGGTAGCAGTTAGTGGTCATCAAACAAAGGTTGGCACTTGTGGAATGTAATTGGTGGAATGGATGCAACCCTACCCTGAGAGCAAGGACATCACACCCTAGTGGTTGGGTCCCATAGGTGACCACCTTCCAGGTGCTGGTCTATTTTTGGTGGGTTTGTGTGGTTGGAGGAGCAGGTCAGGCTTGCTGAGGTTTAACAGGGAGAACATCATGGTTTGCGGTAATGCTGTTCCTCCTTCCTACTATTGGGACCTTTAAATTAATATATTATTTATTAATTTAATTAATAATTCGGTTCAATAAATGCTGTGTTCCCTTTATAAACCCAAGGTATTGTGACGGTCCCTTTATTTCATTAAGGTGTCTATGATGTGTGGGTGAGGCTCTATGCCGTTTGCTGTTTATTTTCATTATCAAAGACGCGCATTGCTTTGCCAAGACTTGTTTTGAAAAAGAATTGTTTTCCAGAAAGTACATTAGATCATACACAACAAAGAGGCCGTCTTACATTAATGTGGGGAATACCAAATAGCATTATGCTTTGTTTTTAGTTCTTGGCCACATAAAGGTTACTGTGAAACAATAGCCCGTATTAATTCCACCCGAAAATGATCTGAGGATTCCAAGTGACTAAATGCTCCACAGCCGAGAAANACATTGCGACTGTGTAACTGTGTATGTATTAAACTCAATGACAACAGGTAATGATCAAAGTATAATGTATTACTCTTAACAACTAACCTCAATAGATTTTTTTTCGGGACTATTGTTTCAACGTTATATTGTCTGATAAATAACGTTTACCAACATAATAGATTTCGAAGAAGGTTGTGAGAGAGAAAGAGAGACGTAAGATGCGAGAGAAAGGATCACAGAGAAAAGAAAGAGAAAGGGAGGGGAAGGGAGGGGAGGGGAAGGGAGGGAGGAACGGCTAGACACAGAAGAAGGAAGAAAAGAAATCGAGAGACGCAGGTGAGAATGGAAAAGAGACAGTGATAGACATATGGGGAAGGAGGATTAGAAAAGAGAGTGTAAAGAGTGGAGTGGGAGTGAAAGATGAGGAGACGAGAGAGAGAAGGATAGAGAGTAGGGGAGAAAGGGAGGCAAGAAGAAGCATGATTGAGAGAAAGGGGAGGAAGGAGAGATAGAGAGGGGAGAGAATGAGAGGGAAAATAGAGAGAGAGAGTGAGTGAGAGAGAGATGAAATGGAAGAGAATAAAAACAAGAGGGAAGTAAAAGAGAGTGAGAAAGACAGGAGAAACAATAGAGAGAGATGGGGAGAAGAGAGACACAGTGATGGAGTGAAGTGGAGGTGGATGGGATAGTGGATTGACTGGAGAGTAACAGAGGAGAAAGAGAGAGAACTTGGGGGGGAGAGAGTAGATAAAGAAGAGAGGGGGATAGAAAGCATAAGAGAGAGAGAGAGACACACACACACACATACACAGTGAGAGGAGAATATAGAGGTGAGGTTAGAAAGGAGATCAGGCTTAGAGGANTNTTGGGGAGAGAGGGNAAGCAGTGCTGGCAGGAGCTGCATCAGGATCTCCGGTGAACCGACCAGAACAGCTTCTCCTTCCTATGAGGAAGACCACTCCTCACCAATCCACACAGGGGACCTTACCTTAAGACCTCCACACCATTTTTGCTTAAAAGCAAGGCGGCCAGGAGGTCTGTATAGTATATAAGGGCCAGGGGCAGTCCTAGGTTTTGCGGAGGGCCCCATCAAACACTATGCCGCCAAGATAGACCATGCCCGCTTTAGTTACTGGAGTGCAGCTTGTTTACTCACGTCCTAGCTATATATATATATATAATTTGTTTATTAATTTTTTTTACTTGCACTGGTGCATAAAGTAACTTTCCATTTTCCTCAATATACAGGAATAACATTTCATAACAAATTCTCTGTATTTTAATATTCGCACATGCACTACATCCATTCATTTCCCTCATGACTTCCATGTTGTTCTCCATCAACAAGTCTATCCAGAATCCTGCTGGCCAAATAAAGCATTCCCTTAGTGTTGGATTGGTAAGTAACCAAATAATATACCNGGGCCATACAAGTGTCAGAATGATTGAAGTCAGTTACAGATTTATTCAGGAAATTATGCCGCAAATGCTCTCAACAAATAATAAAAATCATAACAAGGTATGGCTATCAAATGACTTTGAGTGCTTTGCAACATGCTACGATATCTCTTTTGTCATTATCATTCTGGTATAAATTGCGCATCATATGGGAGTACGAGGAGGACTTGCCCAGGGTCTTGGCATTAGATTTGGCTCTTCTTCGTACTGGAACAACTGGCCCTTATTACAATGTTAATGCCTGAAATAGAACATTTGGCAAAGTATATTCAGGCTGAAAACTTGTGACATTCACAGTGTGTGCACTTATGTTGTTTAATAATCTAATCATCATCATCATATTTCAGCAAAGTTGGAGTCGTATCTCATAGCGGCCCTATAAAAGGGTCCCCCCGTTTTAATAATGGCCGCTATCATCTCCCCATAAATGACCCAGGGCCGTCTGTTTAACAGNACCGTAAAAGATGACAGGGACGTCTGCCCCATGAGAGCCAGCCAATAATCTTGGCACTTGACTCAACCATGTTTGTCCTTTACCAACTGGCTGCATTACCCCTTCAGTGTTGTAGAGTAGAGCACTTTGGCTGTGAATACAAGTAATCAGTATATTTGTACTATAAACTTGTAACATTTTGCAATTTAACTCCTGCTGAGAATGAATCAAATTCCCAATAAAAGAGAATTACTATGTGATCTATCATTTGGAGGCTGGCTGCAACAATATCGGCTTCAAAGTGCAAATCCCATTTGTTTATTAACAGGAGATACTTTTTTTTATATAACCTAACAATGCATAAGTCTGTGCCGCAGAAGAGCTTGTTAGGGAATAATTGCTTTATGTAATATTAAATGTATTTATCTATCACTCAAATAAATAGAGCCCCTTCTTGTCATAGCTTAGTAATAAACAGACTACCCAGGGTGAAAACAGATTGCTTGTTGTATAATGATGTACCACTTGTCCTCATCAGCTGATGAAATCAATGTTCCCTATTTAAAGGAGCCATCTATTATGTTATTACATTAATAAACTGTTTCNGTTGTGTGCCTCCAAAATACAATGACCTTTATTTTTCAATCACNGAGGACCAGATTCAGACTTTGGGGTATTTTTACTAAGCNGTGAGATTGCANTGAGATTGGAAAGTGNGGANGTTGCCCATAGCAACCAATCAGATTCAAGCTCTCANTTTCATTTTACACACTGGAGAATGTGAACACGAATCTGCAAGTGGACAACATCCCCACTTTCCAATCTCACTGTAATCTCACTGNTTAGTAAATATACCCNTTAATCTCATCTACGTCATGTTGTCCACCCCTGCCCTGCACAGTACAGTACAGTAGTGTGGAACCTGTGTGTCCATATCCAAGCTGTAAGCCCATTGCATCCCCCATGANCAGTCACAAAATGGGGGCATTTTTCTGTACACACCCTATTTTTGTATGTCTTGTAAGCCTCAGAGATTGCATACCTCCCAACATGTGGGTGGCCTAGAGCGGNAGGAATTAAGCCCCTCCCCATCCACCAAAACTCTACCCGATCCGCTAAGCCCCGGTCCTTTTTACCGCAGAGATTGCGCCTNGGAACCTGTGTGTCCATATCCAAGCTGTAAGCCCATTGCATCCCCCATGAGCAGTCACAAAATGGGGGCATTTTTCTGTACACACCCTATTTTTGTATGTCTTGTAAGCCTCAGAGATTGCATACCTCCCAACATGTGGGTGGCCTAGAGCGGNAGGAATTAAGCCCCTCCCCATCCACCAAAACTCTACCCGATCCGCTAAGCCCCGGTCCTTTTTACCGCAGAGATTGCGCCTTTTTTTGCTTTCGAATTTATGTCGGGATATCGTGGAGNAGGGAGNGACAGCGNGACAGTAACCCAAAAACGGGACTGTCCNGCTAAATTCAGGACACTTGGGATGNATGGAGATTACTATGCTTATAAATAGAAGAATAGAAGCCTCAAATCCAGATATGGAGTTGCAGTATTTTTGTTTGCAAATGTCATAAAGTCCATGGACTGGATCCAGACCTCCATAGTTTAGACTACTTATTAATGTGTGTGACCTGCGTATATGTGTACATTGTGGTTATGCATAGGAACTTGTAAAATCTTGGATTCCGTATTGGAATGACACAATCGCATGGACGTAATTCAATTCTATGTGATTGAACCTAAACATGAAGTTTGTATCTGGTCCAGTGTGCAAATTAATAGATCACACATGATTTAACCTAGTGGTCGAAGTGGAAATTAAGAAGTGGCGGTATGNAAACACAGAATGTAATANAAGTCAATGGAGATTTTAAGTTTTTTAATTAGATCAGTGAGAGAAGTTCCGGTATGGNATATCCCCGTATACACCCCCACTTCGAGCCNTGNATTAACCAAAAGTTAAGGCCAGATGAACCAACCAGGCCGATCACCCTGAGCCCACACACAAAGAACGTACAACAGAAGCCATGTATAAACAATATTTCTTAGGACATATAAGTCTGTATCATTCAAGATGAAGGAGAACGTCATAGAGGAAGGAGGAAAAGGAAGACAGCAAGGGTAAGGTAAGAAGAGACTACTGTAGGTTATTCAAAAGAAATGTTGAGGGTATACAAGGGGTAAAAATAGAGGATGGAACACATGAAAGGTTCAACAATTATAATGATAGTTATATGTGTGTACTGTTTTGGGAATTTCGGAATGCCCCCAAAGTTTAGTTGCCCANGTCCCCNCACAAACCTTAACCCAACCCTGCTGGTAATTTATACAACTCTTCCATTGCTTNAGTGTGTGTTTTCCGCTGACAGCTACTCAACGTACAATAAATGTACCGTAATATACTTGAGTATAAGCCAAATTTTTCAGCACATTTTTTTACGCTGAAAATGCACCCCTCGGCTTATACTCGAGTCTATTTTATTTTTATTTTTTTTTAAAGTAGGGATGTAGGGATGTGCTGACACTGACAGGCAGCATGACACTCATACACCATACTGTGTCCACCGAGCTGGCACAGGCATGATAGTGTGCTGTATAGGTTACAGCATGGCACAGGAGCTTTACATTACCTATATAAGCCTTATATTAACCCTGCACATGCAGGAAACAGGGGGACAATAGAGACATATAGGGGAAGATCTATAGGTGCTGGACATAGAGACCAGAGTCAATGCAGTCCTATGGGGGTAATGATCCATCAGTGACATGAGTGACACGAGCCTTTCACAGGGGTACTGGGGGGTCGGCTTATACTCCAGTCTATAAGTTTTCCCAGTTTTTTTAGGTGAAATTAGGAGCCTCGGCTTATAATCGGGTTGGCTTATACTCGCGTATATACACTAAATGTTTTATGCTTTCTTCAAATTTACTTCTAGATCGTCACTTTAAATATTCTCCTGCAAATAACTCAACAATGGGGAGAAGGGGGGGTTATGTATATAAATTTAATATATTAATTACATTGAAATTCTATTTAAATGTATATCATTTTATCAATGTCCGTGGAATAAATACATCATTAGATTTGAGATCTTTTGTTTTAAATTCTGTTTTAATTGTATTTCTNTATATATTAAGCGAAATATATAGCAACTCTTGAAGCGTTTGCCTTTCAGCTTGTCTTACACTCTTATCTGAAAGAGATAATTATAGGGAATCCCTGAACAGTAACAAAGGGCATGTAGTGGTTTTCAAATGCCACCTGATAACTTGTACCCTTATTTCTCCAGTCATAACAGCGCCAAGGTGGTTGGCGTCCTGTTGGAATCTGACAGGAACTATTGATTTTCTTTTAATTGCAGATGTTAAAGGCTCCCAGTACGAGAGTCTCTAGTAAGGTTTTCCATTGCATTTGACTTATCTGAATCTTGTGGTCTTTGTAAAACCATGAACAAGGCCACACAAGGCTGAAACCTAACACTGTAACAGTCTGAAGAGTCTGAATTACTATTACTTTTTTTTTTATGCAATACTTAGTAAAACATTACTACTTAATTCAATATAGGTTGAAATAGTAGCTTTTACAGTATGCTAATAATTCAAACTTAAATCTTTTTNATGTTTGATTTTATTAACAAAATCATTAAAATATTGAAATAAAAAATCTTTCCATGGAGATAACTGCTACAAATTCTGGAGTCTGGAGTCTGGAGACACCTTGGCTACTAAACTGCAGGAATAGAAAGCTGAAGATGTTGCCAATAGCAA
>JABWIB010001569.1:50724-67102 GCA_016617825.1 Platyplectrum ornatum | reverse complement strand
TAGGGGAGACAGGACCCAGCCTGGCATCTACTCCAGCTCAGGCCTTTGGGTCCTTTTGCTTACATTAAGCTCTTCCACTGTCGTCGGGAGGCTGTCCGGGACACTTCTCTCAGGTCACAGGAACCGCAGGGACAAGCTCTCTGTCCACCATCAGCATTTTCTCCTCAGCTCTGCACCTGCTGTCACTTCCCCTCCTTTAACCAAACAGAAGCCAGAGGGGTCAAAGGCAACTCTCCATCCCATTGGTGTGAAAGTATACACAGTATAATCACAATAAAACAATATTCCTGATACTCCTGGGGTATCACATTAACGCTGAGTAAATTAGTTCCATATATATACATCTTATTTTCTGAGATTATGCAAAATTGTGCCAAAATTAATTAATATTTACCTTAGGGAGAGGTTAATGCAGGTTAGTCCAATACCAGTAACCTTTACTAGAATTAGTCATTTAAATGGTTACAAGTAATCAACACCTGGGATTCAAGCTCACGTTCTCCAGTATGTAAAATGAGACTGAAAGCATGAATCGAATAGGTTGCTATGAGAGTCTCAAAGTAATGTCCATTTGTTATATCTCTATATATCAATAGTCCTTTTCAATATTTTAGATATGTAAAAATGAAGTAGAAAGTATGGTTACACTAGCATGAAAATAGCCGTATAATGAAAGAAGAAAGTAAAGAAGTCAATGAAGGAAGATGGTGATAGTTTCAGGAGAAATAGAAGAGGAAGAGATGCAGCCAGGTGGAGGGAGATGACAGGAGGATGGAGGGCCATACTCATGTAAGTTAACATGATTAGGGGGAGGGGTGGACAGTACAGAATACATTGGAATGAGGATGGAGAGGGTAGATAGATTAGATGAAGGAGGGGTAAGCCAAGAAGTGGGTTTTGATGGAGTGTTTAGGGCTTGGTGGGCCAGTTGCAGTTTGTGTGGTATCAAACTAGATGAGGAAATAAAACGGTTATATTTATACTGGCTGTTCATAGCATCATATACTTTCAGAGTCTTGAAACATGTTAACAATATAAGACGAGTTGATTGCAACTGTAGCTTAGATTGTACCTCTCTTTCATCGGACATGTGATGGTAATTTAGATATCGCCATAACGTGTAACAAGCGGAGGGATTATATTTCAGCTAGACTGTTATATTCTGTGCATGCTATCATTTGTTATCTGCTATTTCAGGGCAAGAAGCGTGTTCTGTGAAATAGAAATACTTCGAAATGTTCTTATTCATGTATGTATTTTCAGAAAGTATAGTAGGCTTCCATGGTTATGATCCATAATTATAGTTAGAACTGCAGTCAGGTCAGTGTTTAATGTTTCTAAATGTGAACTGAGTCATAGCAATCGACTTTATTAATCTTTATGTGGTTAATGGCAGTCGTACAAGTGAAGCATGTCTCTGCCTTGGTTGCTTTGTTTCAGTACATTTTTGCATTAAAATATAGTGTTCCTAGAAAGGTAATACCCTGTATGGGGCTTATTAAATATTCTCTAATGTCTCATTAATGTATACTAATATCATCATCATTGTATTTAATGTTGTCTGTGTTACATGGTATATATTATTACATTTTTTTCTGTATTTTTCTTTTTTTTTTTTCCCTCAGCATCAAAATGGTTCTGATGTGGACAAGTGGAGACACTTTTAAGACTGTGTACTTTGTTCTCAACCAGGCTCCCTTCCAGTTTACGATTTGTGGCCTCTTGCAGGTCTTTGTAGACATTGCCATCTTGCTGCAAGTGTACATCTACAGCAGATACCCTCAGAAGCCAGTGTCGCACATTACCCATGTTACCAGTGCCAAAGCTCTATGATGAGAACCGCAAATACTGTCTGTCTGATCCCGTGCTTCCCAACCTTACAATTCCTCCTGCACCGTTAATGCAAAGATATGTGCTTATCAAAAAAAAACTCTTTGCCTATGTGTTTAATGTATGCTCTTCTTTTTCCTACTGTTAAAAATTGCTAAAATCATGCAACTCTCTCTTCAGCACATATATGAAAGTGTTCTTCTATACCAAGCTATTGCGTAAATTGAGACTTGAAATCTAATGTATGGATATTGAATACACAGTGGACCTCATTTACCGATAACACTGGATGACTAGATCACTAGTGCACCTCTGTGATCTACACCATGTACTATTAGTTTGCTGAATGTGTTTCTGTATGACACGTGAGCGTGTAAAGCTTTACCTACATCATCTTAACTCTCATGTTAAAAAACTCATCACCTGTCAAAAAAAACCTCTTGACTTCCTGAATGATCACGTTATTAGGTAGGAATGTTTTTGGACCATCAACAAATACACAAACTGGCCACTGCGACATACTATACAATAGTCAGGCCTATCAGCAGATCACTGGGCTTTTCATACATATTGTGTTTCTGCTTGCGTACACACTGTTATACCAAGGCCTATACCTGTCCACTAAGTACATCCAATACACCAAGTTAAAATCATATAATAAAGCCTATCCTCGCTTCAGTCTACCTCCATTCATTTGCTCCTTTGCAAATGCACTCTTACACCTCAAACACACAACAATGTGCATATTTGACATCACAGTTTTGCAATTTGTGAACCAGATCCTGTTTGACTGTTATTAATCAGTGTCATACTAGTAAATATGTAAATCAGATTTCATTTAACACTGTTCGTGTCAATCAGACTGCGATTGACTTTCCCTTGGGTCCAGGTAATTGCTGTATGAGGCCTGGATCACGGCTATGCAATGTATTGTAATGGGATACTTCTCACAGCCCTTCATCCTCTGTGTATTTGTCTTGCATTTATTCATGTTATTGCCATATTACAAACTTAAAACTTGATTTTTTTAAATTAGTTTATTGTCAGAAAAGTTTGTTTCATGTAATTTTACTATTTAAATTTTGGATTTGAAATCATATATGCCAGTGATATACTCTTGTGGCTTGAGCGTTCTATACCCACAACAACTTAAGGCTATTTTAAATTATGTTTGTGTGACCTATGTGTATGGAATTTTATTATTCATTTTTCAAGCTGACTGCTCAAAGATCATTCATTCATATGTCCTAGTTCAAAGTATAGAATACTGTTACTTCCATGCTATGCTTATGTATTTTTAAATGTAGCCGCAAATTATTAATACATGTATATATTTGCACTGAAATTGCATTGCTATTCTGTTAAAACTGTTTTCTTATTGATTTACACCAGATGTTATCTATATGTATCATCATATCTTATCTGTATATCTTGCCTTCATATATCTATATATGCATTTGCTCATGTGCTTGTATAGATGGTAGCAAACTAAAGTCACAGCTCTCTATTAGGAAATGAAAGCCAATCATCCATGAAATGGTCACAGCTGTTACATGAATGTTACTATGCCATCCACATATCTGCTGCAAGTAAAATGGTACTGACACTTCCAAAAAATGTATACACGTTTCGTTCTACCATTATATTTTTTAATATTTTTTTTTTACTTTTTTGCAATATGGGTTTACATACAATGCTTTGCTGCAGAAGGCCTGGTAATTAGGAGAAAATCAAAAAGAAAAAACACTAAACTATGTTGTAATCTGAAGTGGGGAGGGCAAATTCATAATGTATGGCCACATTTAAGTTGGAATGTTGGTTATTTATTCTAAAACACTTGGAAGTGCAAACATAAAGCCAGTATTAGTGTGATATGAAAATATATACAGGCCACGCAGTATTTCCCTGCATACGAAGAGCAAAAAAAATGAATCATTATAAGACACTTGCTTTGCAACATGGTTATTCTGGGTGATTGCTTTTTTTTTGCCTTTGTCTTTACTCTGTGTCCCACTTATATTGTCTATTTACATTAATCTATATGAATTCTACGTATGGCTTTTTTGAATGTTTCTTTTTTTTTTCTTAACGATTTAGCCAAAAATGGGACAGAATTGTTTTATTTTTTACTTGACTGCAAACAGCATGACTGCTGAGATACTTTTTGTATTTTTTACTATTTTCAGGGTTTCAGCAGTGTAATATATGAGATGTAGAATGTTTTTAACATTAAAGTTGTGTTAAAATTGTGTTAAAGATGTACAAGTGAAAAAAGACCATTTTATTTTATTGAGCTTTTTAAAAGATTTTTATTTCTGTGGTAAGATTGCAATAAAAGCCTCATATTTAAGAATCCTTTTTGTACCTTCATCACTCATTTGGTTCTCTGATCAATATGAACCTTCATTTAATTCCATCCTTCTCCGAAGGATACAAGTCTGGCAAAATTCAGAATTTGAGCCTTTGCAGCCACTGTTCTGGTTATTGATGATGATGATGATGCATTACTTTCCAGAAATCAGCTGATACTAGATCCTGAAGGGTAGCATGACAACATACAACAATTCTACCAGGACATGTATAATCCTCTCATACAATCAACCCTTTTTGTGTATGATAAAACCTACTTTTTTTTTTTTTAGCACTTTTTTGTTTCTGGTAACTAATTTTACTCTACAGCAATAGAGTTGAAATGCTTAATGCCGGCTGTATGTATTTTTTTTTAAATATAAATGGAGTATTATACCAAAAGGCAAAATAATAAAGCCATTCATAATACCGGCGCAGGAGAAGGTTGGGGTTAGGCAGCAGGGAATGGAGGGTTAGGTGAAGAATTTGGAAAATTTAATAATAAAGAATTTCAGAATCAAATGCACCCTACAATGATAATTTCCTTTACGGTTACAGTATTAATATCTCTCTCAGATATAAAAACAAAAGGTAAAAGGAACCGTATGTCCAAAGTCTGTATCACAAGAATTCTTATATCACAAGAATTATATCTATGTATGGAGGTTTAATAGCCAGTTATCTTCTCTTAGACCATAAGACAGTACCTTATCTGTACAAAATTGTTTGTTTGTTTTCTGATTTTCAAATACGACAATACAACATTTCTTTTAGTCCTTATGTTAAAGTCTGCTTGTAACAATTCCTCCGTTCAAAGAAACAATGTATTTCAGGTAAGAATGTTCCAAACACCACCACTCTGCTGACAATATCTGCTTAAACATGCAGATTTCACGGTTGTTACCCTAAGCCCCCTTCAGAAACCACCAGATGTTCTCCAGCAAACTTATCCCCGGCTACCTTCAGGAACCACCAGATCAAATTGCAGACGCTACTGCCTCCATATATCCTCCAACGAAATCACTCATTTAATTTTATGATCAGCATACAAATTAGTCTCCTCTTGCTTACTTACACTTTCAGTTCTCCCAATGCTGCCAATCAGTCCTCCAGATCACACTCTCCTGAATACCAGAGGTTGCACACCGTTTTAATATTTTGGCCTCAAATTATAGTTACCACATAAAGTGCGATTCATGAAACTAACCACACATATCAATTACAGCACCCACATACGCTTAAGGTTTCATGTGCCTTGCTTCTAGCCTCCAGGAAGAGAAGGGGGTTGGGTTCCTCCCACTATACCACAATATTACTTCACTCCAAAGTTAATAGATGTAGCAGTCCTTTATTCCCGCATATCCTTAAATCAACTTAATATAAAAGCTTAAGTACCTGTAAAAGTGATAATGGACAGACCTGACTGCTACAAAATGGTATGGTTTAACGGGCCCACAGTCTTAGCACTAGGCGTACCGACACAGGTGCACAATGTTGAAGAGGGGGAAGTAACTAATGTAGCTCACCACCAACATGTTTCTGCTACTCCGTAGCCTTTTCAAAATGAGCTGGATTTGTTACTTTCCACTTTTCAATATTTTGCACCGGTTAGGGCCGAGACTGTGGGCCCTTTATACCAGCACTGTTTACATCTAGGGTCTCCCTTCCAGACGCTTTGTTGTAGCAGGGACGTCCGTCCAGTATCATTTGAGATTAACTTTGGAGTGGAGTAATATCATTGTACAGAGGGAGGAACCCCTCTCCTCCCCCTTCTCTTACTCATTGCACGAGTGCAAGGATTTTGGACACAGGTTGTGGATAGGATACAGCAGTGGAGAGTACATGGAGGTTTGGAGTATTGAAGGACTAGAAGCAAGGCACATGACACCTTTAAGTGTAAGCCACTTTATGTGGTAACTATCTTTCGAAGAGACCGAAATATTAAAACCGTGTGGAGCCTCCGGTATTCGGGAGTGTGTTCAGGAGGACTGACTGTATACATTGGGAGAAGTGAAAGTCTAAGTAAGCAAGGAGACGAAAGTTTTACGCTGATCATATAATTAACAGTGATTTTGTTGGAGGATATACGGAAGCAGTTGCGTCTTCCATTTAAACTGGTGGTTCTTGATGGTAGCCGGAGATAAATTTGCTGGAGGACATCTGGTGGTTTCTGACAAGGGCTGAGGATAACAACCGTGAAAGCTGGATTTACAACATCTTGGTGGTGTTTGGAACATACCTGAAATAGATTGTTTCTTTGAACTGAGGAATTGTTACAAGCAGACTTACACATAATGGCAAAAAGAAATTGAGGACTCATATTTGGAAATCGGAAAACAAACTTATGATTGACCCTGAGAGGACTAGGTAAACCCCATTAGAGCCACAGGTATAGAATCCCAGGAACAGGAAAATACCAGCACCAAATGCGGAGCATAACCAGGGACTGGACTTCACCCTTGCCCCTAATGGTGGGGATGGTCTTGCTTGCGGCAGGTCGCGGCCTTGGGTGGCAACTACTGTAGACCGGTAATAAAGTTGCTGAAAATCTTAGGAGAGGATTTCTAGATCTCCAACTGATTTTTCCATTACATCGCTGAGATTTTGTTGGCAAAGTTGCCACCTGATTGATTTATGGAGAGGGGTGTAAAGATGTGTATGGCTTCCACACTTTGTCAGTAGCTCACACAACCAGCTGTTTCCCAGATATTCAGAGACAGAGCATTAGGTAACAGTCTCTGTTTTAACCTTCACTGGCATCACAAAGATCAGATTTATTTAGAAACAATGTTGCATCGCTATAACAGAAGCAACTGTAGTTCCTGTGGTTATTCTTTTTCTGTAAGCAAGCATATTTGATTAATGAGAGGGCTGACTGAGGAGCTTGACTGTACTGCGTCACATTGACTTTGGGGCCGATTCAATCCCCTTTGCGCGAATTTCTTCTGCCTTACGCTGTTTGCGTAAGGCAGGAAAACTCGCGTTTTTTCGTTCGTGGCTCATTACGCCGCGTACAAAAAGACGCGAGGTTTCAGTCCCGTAATAGACGGGAAAAAGCGCACTTCGCGTTTTTTCCCGTCTTCGCGAGGGATTGAATCGCCCCCTTTATTTCTATTTTCTATATATCTGGCAAAATACGGTGGCAAGTATGTGTTATGTAAATAAACATAATTAGCCTTGCCCCTCCCCTGGGTTATTTAGCATGTCTATAGCCACCTACAGTGCTGGGATTAGACATGCTGATCAGCAAGGCCGAACCATTGTAAGTATGTAAGTTTTGTACACATTGCAAACGCACTATTATGCGCAGATGTTAATTTTGCTATCACTAGCCGTAGAGGATCTGCAAAAATGCTGCCTCCTACTTAAGTCTGGATCGGGTCCAATATACTTATCCTTTTCTTCATACGTGCACTAACACAAGTTTTATTAGGAGATTTTTCTATTATATATTTTTAGCAGCTAAAAAATATTTTACAATGTGTTGAACACTCTTATAAAGAGCAATTGCAATGTGCCAGGTGTCAGCAGTGTACGATATCACAAGAACATTTCATTTTTCTAGTCAATCAAACTGATGGTGATCTAATAAGCAGAATCCAATTTCACATTAAAGTCTTTTTAGATTTGTGCCTTTTTAGGAATTTACACAGCCTGGGGACCTGATAGAGAAAACTCGGAGACAAGTCAGAGGTTGTTAGAAGAATGTGAAGATAGCAGAAATGTAAGTTGTTCAGATAGTGATACCAGAAAAAATCCATGAAAGAAAGCAGCTGAAAATGCTGAGAAAAGATTAATGGGATATGTAAGGGAGTAATGGGAACTGAAGGTTTTCAAAATGGTAATGAAAAGCCTGAAAAAGGGGATTGAGCAAATAGTAAATGATTCAAGTCCTGGTGACACATCTATTATGTTCAAATGTACTCCTGTAGGACAAGACGGCTAACAGAACGTCTACCAATAAATAGTTCACCACTTGCTACAGTTATGACACTAAGGAAGCTTTACATAGGTCTCGCACACATTACATCAAGAATATCATTGTGGATGCATGTCTAAAAACCCCAGCTACATGCTGTCAACAATCTCTAAGTTGCTATTTGTTTTGGTGGATCCTTATCCTTGCTGTTAAAGCATATAAAGCTAAATAGAAAGATATAAATGTAAGGTAAGTTTCAAATAGAAAATAAGTGGTTCAGCGCTTCTTTATCCCTATTGTGTACATAATGTGTGTTTTTACTTTAGCATTATATTGAGTAGATAAATAGTATTCCCTGGATAGCGCTTGGATCCTAATCAGCTTAGGTGTCATGTTAAAGGTGGCTTATGTGACAATGAAAACCAGCTTAGAAGCTGTGAGAACATCTGAGGTTGATACAGGTCAACAGTGTCTTGAGAATGGTAGACTGTTCCTCCTGCCAAATATCAATTTTAAATTGTGACAAAATGCTGTTTTCCTGGAAGTGTTGGATCTTTGGGTTTTGGATTCTGTAGAAGGCACTTCCTCATGATGTGGCAGCCAGAGAGAAGCGTCAAGGAAAGCGGGGTTATAATGAGCTATAGCTGTGCTGTAGATAGTGATTCTAAATTGGATTCAGGCTTATGTCCGCCATGAGATTTCCGCAAGCTGTTTGTGAAAGGAGGGTGTTTATCAGGCACTGCGCATATGCGTGCTAGATGTGACGTATTGAACTCTGGTCTGAATGCTAGGACATTCATCCAATGGTGTTTAAGACTTCTGAGTGGATCAGTAGCTTGCACGACTACCAATCTGCATGTGATCTTAAGGCAGCTTTATGACACCATAACTACTGTGAAATCTGGCTGCAAGAGGGGAGTTCCATGGCAATACACTTACCTCTTGCATGTGGGTACATGTGTTTAACGTATTAATGCTTCTATTACATGGTATGTGATGCATTTTTGTTTGGGTCTTTATGTGGCTGTCATGCATTAAACAAGCAGTACTGAATAGTATAATATAAATAATGTGTTCACATTTTGAATGAAAACAGTATTTAGGATTGAAATGTATTTAGGATTTAGAACTCCAGTACTCCAATGCAGACAAATGAGTGTGCTATCCTTAAGTCCGTGTGTGTGAAGGGAGTACCCTCTCACTGTACCTTCAGAACCCAGGACCCTACCAAAACTTTGCTGTACCCATCCAGAAGTGGGGGTCAGTGGTCACTACCTACAACATTGCAATAAGACTAATTGGAGAAATAAGATGCCCAAAGTGGTGGTCACTATAAAACTAACATGCTAAGATCATAAATCCCGGACACCTTATAACAATGGAGTGTCCAGCAGTTGGGCTCAGCTGCAGGGACTAACCCAATATTGCCTAATAACCTGTAAAAACTAAAGCTGGCCATACACCAGAAAGATAATCTTTCCAATCAACAGATAAATGACCCTCACAGCAGAAATCTGTTAGATGTGCACTCATTAAATGCATGTTTTGTGAGTACACATGTAACAGATTTCTGCTGTGAGGGTCATTTATCTGTTGATTGGAAAGATTATCTTTCTGGTGTATGGCCAGCTTAAGACCACCTGAACTGTAAACTATATTGTGCCAACCTTGAAGTCTGACCACCACTATGACCACTGCACTGTGTCCCATCTAAAAGGAAAGAACAAGTTAGATGAAAAACAACCTAAAGAAAAGAAGGAAGGTTGAGTAATTATACTGAAACAAAGAGGTCTCTAACGTTTGCTTTTGAACATTACTGCTTTAATTTCTGTTAGCCATTAAGAGGTATCATATCTGCAAGATTGCTATTTTTGTTTTCCTCACTGAAGACAAAAAGCCTCTTTTTTCAACTTGCTAACACTGTTCCTAACTTTTTTCTTTATTCTTGCTTGGAACTATGTGTTCCTTGCTTCCATTAATGAATACTTTGTTAGTATTGAAGTTAAATGTGTTAGACTAGGGAAGAGGTCTGCAGATACATTGTGTTTTCTGCTCTGATGATTCTGATACTGGAAAAATGCTGTCAGAGGGTTTAGTTTACTGACTTTTTTTTTAGTACTTTTACTGCTTTTAAGACTGTAATATCTTATTTGGCAGATATCCATTCGGTTTTAAAATGCACTCCGTTTTCTGCTGCCAAAACACCTTACGAAATAAAAGCCAACGTTATTAAAGTCATTTGTTGGATGGGATCCTGACTGGTAAGGCTGAGGTCCGTGATGGTGGTATATATATATATATATATATATATATATATATATATACCACCGAGTTCCTTTCCTCTGCTGTTTTTGGCTCGCATAGGTTACTCTATACAAAAAAATTTAATAAATATGCTCTTCAAAATCTCAGCCATTTGGATGGATATGCTAGCTTTCTTTAAATGCACATCAATACCGTATAAGTATTCTGATATGCAATTCTCTTTACATTCTTTACATTATCTGTCAATGTTGGTTTGGAATGTCACATTCTATGCTGATAGTTTATAATCAGACATAGCTTAGTTTAATTTTATTTATGGATTGCAATATAGGATGGTGATATTAATGACTTTCTGGGAAAAGAACAATAAAAGATTATATTGTAATTGCTGAATGTTGATGCTATTAAGTATAATGATATACATAGATCACTTTAATATTACTGATGTAGTAACTCTTGCTATTGAGGATTATGTGATTTATGGCTATGATAACTATAAGTGAGAAGGTGCTTGACATCTAATGTGTGACTTATTCATTTAGGAAGGCATAAAAAGACCTACTAATCTCTATGAACTGGATTGGATTACGTACTATTGGACTTTTATGAGTGAGTGGACAAAACCATGTTGAATTTCAGGGGAGCATTTTGCACACAGTTACTGACCAGCGTTGCTGTTACACTTATTATTAGATTTAGACTAGGAAACATCATAAGGTATTTGTAGAATAGACTGAACTTCAAATACACAGAACATCTTGTACTTTATGATACATTAAAAATCCCAGAATAAAAAATTAGGGCCCCATATTTTATTTTGTAGAGATCCTGATGCTTTGGTTCCAGTAAAATGTCTATACTGTCAGTTCTGTCACCGGAGTGTGACACTTGCATCCTGCCTCAGAGTGATATATGCTGCATTTATGGATCTTCTGTTTGCTCCCATCCCGTCCAAATCTTTGGACTACAAGTTATTGCTATTTCACCAGAGCAACATTTCAAATACATTTAAACATATAACCCTCGAGGTCGAGCTCATATAAGTGAGCATGGAAAATTAGATAAGAATCGAATCGCTTGAATTCCAATATCAAGAAATTAAATTGATTTAAACATGAGTCATATTTGAAAACTCAAATACATTTTATTCCCATATAAAGATTGATAATAATAGATAAACCAGTCATATATCCTTTATTCCATACAGGGTGCAGTGTAGATTCAATTATTGTTACTACTAATTTTATTTCCCCAAATGTATTGTGTGCAATTTCTAAAATATAAAGGACGTTTAGCTCTAGTTTATTAACTATATGGAAAATGTTTAGCTCTAGGGAAAGCTCCAAGTTTTAGATATTATAGTATTTCATTCTTGTAATTTTCATCTAGTTCCATTCCATTTCTCTTATTATTTGGTGTAATATTTTGCTTTCTTAGCTATATTAATATATGTTTATTATCAGGGGCACAAAGAGGGGCAAATGGTATATAAATGATAGGTAAACAATAATAAATTGTAAGGATAAAGGGTCTTTATGTGTAACAGGGCTAGTAACAGGGCTATGACAGATCATGTTAATTTGTTATGCTGTCTGTGCAGACAATGCCAGTGGTAGATTATGCAGAATGTGAGACTGGCAATAATATAAACAAGTAGGTTGGCAATGGCACAGTAGGTGGAAGTAGGAGAGCCCCCCGGGGCGCGGAGTCTAACCGAAGCCTGGTATTCACTGGAGCTCCTAAAGGTGGAGACAGGCTGGAGCTGCAGAATTAATTGCAGGTCGCGGCCCCCAGTAGGACCCTCCTCTGCGTGCAGGTAAGTCACCACCAACACGAGACAAGAAAAAACACAAATCCTTAGTGAGAAAAGTACAGAGACCCAATACAGACAGTGGACAACAAACGAGGGCACACACAGATTCACACTCTAACAGCAGATCAATCAAGAGGCAAAGAATACAGGAAAAGAAGGGTACACTGGAGACAAAAGGGTTAATGCAAGGTCAATCCGAATCACAGAAAATACAGGCAGATGCAAAAGAGGCAGAGGGAGAAAGCAAGGAGCAGGTGTATAACCAAAGAAGCTATAACCGGCACTGAGGGAGAACTGCTGCAGGCTTAAATAGTACCATGGACCAATCAGAAGAGGGGCGTGCCTGGCCAGGCTCTGGGACGTCAGAGTGACGCCCAGGAAGTGATGTGGAGGATGCTCGGCAACCTCTAGGCAACTCTGGAACAAACAGGGAGACTTGAAACATGCTGTAGCGTTACAGGCATGAACTGATCGGGACTAGAGCAGGTGAGGCAGAAAGAAAGGTGCGTGCTGTCACTATCCTGTGACAGAGCGTAACACAATGATTTTATTCAATATTCACAAGGCGAAGAGGCTGCATTTAAATCAGGGTTGCCCACTCTCCCGAAATGTCCGGGAGACTCCCGGAAATATGGGAGATCTCCCGCACTCCCGGGTAGGGACCCTGATCTCCCGGGAACATATCAGCCTTGTAGAGAGGGGAGGGGATTTGCCTGTCAGCAGCGTCTGTGTGATGTGAAGTTCGGCAGTGGGGAGGAGTCCTATACGAGTGGCTCTCACAGTGCGGCCCCGCCCCCTCCCTGTTCTGTGCTGTGAGATTTCCTCCTCGTGTGCTAATAGTGCAGGCAGGTACAAGCTGGGAAACAGCCACATCAGTGGCAGAGAGACCATTCTCCTAGCAGATCTTCCACACATAGATCCTGACAGATCCCCACTGCAGCCTGCGATCCTGTATTGCTGTCAGTGCTATAAAGATGCAAGAGCAGCAGCAATGCTGGAAGGTGCTGGTGACTGTGGCTGGGCAGAGCTCTGACAGCCCCTTTAGCAGCCCATGCACTGTTTAGTTAATGTCATTATTTATTGGCCCCTTATTGCTTTCATTATTCTGAGCAAGGANTGGGANTTCCAGATGCTGGGGAGCTTATCAGCACCTCAAGACACTGTGTGTATACTTTTCAGGCCATTAGTAATTAGCTCACTAGTGTTTGCCCTGTCCTTATATTGCCACTCTATCTAGCCTGTCACTCCACATTATATATTGCCTCCTCTGCAAGCACAGGGGTCACTGTTAATATTTTCAATACCCTGCTGCTCATCTAACTTTTCATGTCATTAGCATCTGGGCAATGTTGAATTGCAGGGGGGGGGGGGTGATTAGTAGTAATCAGTGTTACAGGTGAGAGATGATGTAATAACAGTGTAACAGTAACACTGCTCAGTATCTGTGTGCAACATGCACCAATAAAGTATTCTCCCTGCATGCAAACACTGACATTCATTATACCCCCCCTGCAATTCAACATGGTGCCTAAAGATCTTAATAGTGTTTATATTGCACCACAGACCACTACGTATTTGCATTGTGCGTGCATGACAACCAGCTGATTGGGCATTTTTATATGTATAAAAGTTGCTCTGCCCGGGCCCAGAAATTCTCTTGGCGGCCCTGGGTATAGAAACTATAGATATTATACACAGCATGCATCAGGTGTGTCACCGGGATATGTGACGTCACCAGCATGCTGGCGCCTTTGGCAAAAGAAGATGACTGCAACTGTTAAAGAGGAGAGAAGAGAACAGGTAAGTTTTCTTTTCTTTTTTTCCCTTTTGTTTGTTTTTCTTTTTTTCCATTTATGCCCTGCTGGAGCCCCCTTTCCCCCATGCAAGCCCTTCTAAAAAATCATTTTATGGAGAAAAGTAAAATACCGCTGGGCACGCCCCTTGGCGCTGCTGGGACCGCCCCTTGGCGCTGCTGGGACCGCCCCTTGGCGCTGCTGGGACCGCCCCTTGGCGCTGCTGGGACCGCCCCTTGGCGCTGCTGGGACCGCCCCTTGGCGCTGCTGGGACCGCCCCTTGGCGCTGCTGGGACCGCCCCTTGGCGCTGCTGGGACCGCCCCTTGGCGCTGCTGGGACCGCCCCTTGGCGCTGCTGGGACCGCCCCTTTGGAGCTGCTGGGACCGCCCCTTTGGAGCTGCTGGGACCGCCCCTTTGGAGCTGCTGGGACCGCCCCTTGGCTTTTTACTTTTCTCCCTGAAATGATTTTTCAAAAGTAGGCAACCCTGATTTAAATTGAAAGAATTGATACACAGAAAGTAATTACACGTTACTTCCCTGAGGACCAGGTCTTAACGGAACTCTATAAACAAATCAATTGGACTAGATGGGATACATCCTGCACAGTGGCTCAGTGATTAGCACTTGTGCCTCATTGCTATGAGGTCATAAGATAAGGCCTAGTCCTTGTGGAATTTGTATGTTCTCTCTGCCTCTCCTAGTGTTCAATTCCTCCCGCTCTCTAAAAACATGTTGGATAAATTGGCTGCTGACAAAATGATATGCGTGACAAAAATTGTGTGAAGTGTGTCTGCAGGGGTTGGAGATTGAGTAAGTGTACTATGTAGACAATTGGCAGGGAATGGTTGACTATATGGCGCAACCAAAATGGGAGGGGGGGGGGTGGGATGTAGTGCAAAATTTCAGCAAATCACACCAAAGCCCCACCCCTTGATGTCAAATTCATACTTATACTATGGGCAGGCGAGATTGGACGTCAGCAATTCTGTCAGCAACCCTGCTATATGGGCTAAAAGAGTAAACCCGGTGCACACCTAGCACCGCATCCCCTGGCCGTCGTCGCTCTCCCGGTGTTTAAATATTATTTTGGGGTTTATTTATTTATTTTTTACTATTTTTCTTTTATTTTTTTACAAATTTTTTTCACACTGCCGCCTAAATTCGCCTAATGGGCGTGCTGGTACTGGGTAACAGAATAATCAGAAGTGTGATTAAATAAGTTATCACTACATAATGACAGTTAGCCTTAATCTCATTTCCAAGACATGCTAATTTGTATCCCTGGTCTCCCATGCAGACCTAAAAAGTAGTTTATAGGTTATAGTGTGTGTATAATACAGTGTGAGTCAGACTGTTACATAGTCCACTTCCAAGATACAGGTGAGGGGGATGTAACTGCTTCCATGTCCCCCTCCTCTTTTTACAGAATCCTAATCAATTGGAAGCTAAATCTGGCACAGAAAAACCTTTAAGGGGGTAACACTGGGAGATAACACAAAGACATGTAATATATATCAGTACGTGTAAGCAGTTGATGATCTAGACACAGTAGTAGACACAGCCTATGTAGGCAGCTGTCCTGGGCCTTGCATATAAATAGAGGCGCCCATCTCCCCCTGGCAGTGGAGAAACAGACATACATCATGAAGCAGTTTAATGGATATAAAATCCACTCCAATCATACGAACCAATGCCTCTCATTAAAAAATAATAGTGGTGGATAGTAATTGGACTGGTGAGTCTTCTCCTTGCTTTCTTTATGTACATTCTTAGTGGCCCAGAACCCCTTCACTGTATTGTTATAGATGTGTTTCTTTGCACTGTCTAGCCTACGTTGTCTTATAACACAATGTTATAAAAGGTTATGGATTCCCCTCTGAGCAGTGCTCTAGACCCTTTGTGGCACTATATATATATATATATATATATATATATATATATATATGTTACAGTTAATGTGCAGAATCAGTTAATGTGCACATTACCTAGTTAATGTGCACATTAACTGATTTGGTGATTTGGTCAGGTAATGTGCATAATGAAGTCTTTTCTGCACATTACCTAGGTAAAGTGAGGAAAAACTGCAAGATCATGCATTACAAATCATTTGCATGATGCGGGGTGCCACGATGCTCTCATTGGGGTGCCACGAATTGTCTTTTCCGACATGGTGACATGTTGCAAGTGTTTCTTAGAAGCGCTTCTTGTATAGGAGCAACACAAGAAGTAATGTCAATCTGAAGTATTTCTGTCTTTACCTAAATAGTTATTACGTTAGTTTACTCATAAACTTAATAAATGGGAAATGATTTTGTGTTAGGGGTGCCTTGAAAAATTATGGAAACCCTAAGGGTGCCTCGAACTCGAAAGTTTGGGAACCACTGTGTTAAGACCTTGCCAGTTAATAA
>JABWIB010001569.1:30840-49896 GCA_016617825.1 Platyplectrum ornatum | reverse complement strand
TAATGTGCACATTAACTAGGTAATGTGCACATTAACTAGTTAATGTGAGAAACGCAAGCAAGATGAAAGCAATTTCCTCACTTTAACTGCTCGCCCCAGTTAATGTGCACATTAACTAGGTAATGTGCACATTAACTAGGTAATGTGCACATTAACTAGGTAATGTGCACATTAACTGGTTTCTGCCCATTAACTAATATATATATGTGTGTGTGTATGTATGCTACCCCCTATTCCCCTTCCTATTAATTTCTCTATGGAGTTATTGTTTTTAGCATTAAAAATAAGATTCTCTATATTTGGATTTGGGAGGTATTGTGGTATGTGTTGTTCATTGCACACAAGGTTATGCTAGAAGTTTGTTTTCTAAGTGAGGATGTGTTTTTATCTTACAATCATGTTTGACATTTTAGTCCCAAGGAAATAGTTTGTTCTAGCAGTGTTTTCAGGACGCATTATTACATAGATTTATAGCATTATGTGACATGGTGTTTTTCATCATAGCTTCTCACCAGATTTATTGACATACAGAAGGTTATTGTACAGTGAACCATAGAGAACGGTTCACACCATTTGGATGGACCTAATTCAAGTACAAATAGATGTATAAATCAACTTTTCTGCTAAAACAAATTAGAAGAAAGTAACAGTGGAAATGTGATTTCTGGTGAGATTTATATGTCTCCAAGTACAATATTTTCTCCCAGTTCATGATGTCTATTCATGTTTCACAGAAAGTTTTACAATAACTTGTTATTGTTAGACTATTTCTACTTCTAAAGAAGTGCTTTAATGGCATATATAAAGATTTTATATACACAGCAATTATATATAGCACTGTTGATTAATACTGCACATAAGCTTTTTCAGCTCACACTTCAACCTACCCAATGCGCTCTATAAGCATCGCCTGTAGGCAAATGTAATACTGGACAGATCAAGCCTTAAAAAGTGGGCAAAACCATTTACCTTCTTAAACAAAGGCTGCATATATTAGTGTACCGTTGTTTTCTTGTGTGCCGTTTAACATTTTCTGTTAAACTGGATACCCAGTGTATATACACACAATTATCTGGCTAATTAGACAATAATCAGCTTACTGTAACTGGAGGTATTGTGAAGAGTGGAGAAAGTAGACTGCCAATCTAGCAGAGAGACATGAGCTTCATATATTACACAGAAATAGGTAATACAGATCTAAGCTGACTTCACAATACACAATAATAAAACTTGAGTCAATTTTTGTCACACACTATGCCAGGGCTTGACAAGTCTCAGGCACAAAGGCATCATTGCAACCAGGCCTTTGGACCTCTGACACATGGAGGAGCAACCACAGTGGGTGCCCAGTTAGGCTCATCTACAGGATATGTTACAGGAAGGCTTGTGTGTCACTGTATTTATATGCATATTCATATGATCTTTTTTAAAAGAAAGAAATATTGTGTTACTAAATTAATCATTGTGGTATGCAGACTTCATGCACCTAATATGGATATTTTACCTGTACATTTACTTTGTGCCAAAACAATAAAACTGTTCTCATGAATAACTTCTTGTTATATGCTGCACAGTAATATTTATGAAGGGTGTAGACAGCTTAATGGTAAACCAATAAAGATTCACTGGTGCACACTGTTGTTATCTCCATATTACATCTGAAAACAAAAGAAATTTATTAGAGGTACAATAACCTCAATAAGTGCTGTTAGCATATCTTGCCATGCTTTCTATTATTATTATTGTTATTATTATAAAATTTAGTAATCAGGGAGATTTCAGGGAGATTGAAAAGTGGGGTTTTGCTCGTAGCAACTAGACAGATTCAAGCTCTCAGTTTAATTTTACATACTGGGAAATGTGAGCTTGGATCTGATTGGTTGCTATGGGCAACATCCACCACTTATTTATTCACTTGTTGAGTTAAGAAGTTAACTTAAAGCATTGTACATAATAATGTCGAACAACTAATACCTATTAGTTAGCATAAACACTTGATAAACATGTTCTTCTCACAGCGATTGTTCCGATCACAAAATAAATGAGTGCAGCATTGTACACACAGTTGTCCGGTTGCAATGTTTAAAGTGTTTCATTTTACCCATCAAACTGTGTCAGATGTCATTGCATTGTGAGGAAAACTTATTCTCTAGCCAGCTTTATGCATATGCTCTTCTTTACTGTGCATCTGCAATGATAAGATGCCTAGGCTTTAATTATTGTTATGCTGAAACAAGAACAAAAATGCAAATTTCATTGTAGAAATATTCTTCTGATACAAAAAAATCTAATTAACATCAATCTTGTGAATTGTTTTGAATAATCAAGTGGTTTTTCTAACAAAAAGTAACATAGAACAACAAATTGGTTTAGTGCATGCAGATATACATCAGCAACAAGTTTTTACACTATAAGTAATGCATTGTCTTCTATCTGTTCACTCTGTTATCAGGGCGGGCTGGCATGCACCCGGGCCACAGTGCATTGGTGGTTTAGGACTGCGGCTGCACATGAGCCAATCTGCTAATCGGCATGTGCGGCCGTTCAAAGCAACCACCTGGAAATATATGTATACTTATGGCCCACTGCTCGGGCTTGCCCCACGGCCCAAAATTTGCCAGCCAGCCCATGTCTGTTATGCTGCAATAATTATAAGTGTTCATAATACAGATTCATTTGCTTGGGTGAAGTAATGGAAAGGGGTAAAAAAAATAATTCTCTCTTGCAGAATATCTACTGCTATATATTCATAACCTACACGAACCAATACCTGTTATTCCAGATAAGTAAATATCAATATCATTGATGAAAGCTTTGCCTCTTACCAATAACTTGGATTGGATGTTAGATTGTTAGATTTCTTTATAATTATTTTTGGAAAAAAGTCTCTTTAAAAGATCAACATCCCAAATCATCATTCTGATCTATAAAAATACAATTCCTCCACTAACCAATAAAATATCACTACATTTCCTTCCTGGCAAGATGGCTTCTGTTAAAATTTGTCATCTCATGTAAAGATACTATACCTCAGTGGCATAGCTACAAGGGTCGCAGCAGACACAGGAATTAAAGGGGGATCAACTGATCTTTCAATTCTTCGGAACAAAGAAAAAAAACGTGACACCTCGACGGCAACTACCCGGTCTGGCCATGTTAATGCCTTTGCAGCTCCACTGTTATATTATGTAAAGTGCTACTGACATTGTCAGCAGCACTTTACACAATACAGCACTGGAGCTGCAGAGTCACAGCTCTTTCCCCCATCCCCTTCCTGCTTCCTGCTCCCCCTCCCCTTCCCCCTCTAATGTCTTCCCCATCCCTTTTACAGAAAAGGAAGCTGAAACAAAAAAGGAATCTCTCTCTCCCCACCTCTCTCTTCTCTCTCCCCCCTCTCTCTTCTCTATCTCCCCCCACCCCACTGTCATCTCTCTCTCACCCCCTCTCCCCTCTCTCTTCTCTCTCTTCTGGCTAAAAAAAACAGGAAAAAAGCAGAAAAATATAAGCCCAATTCCGCTTGCTATAAGTGTCATTAATCCATCCCTTGCTTTACCCTGTTTACAATAAACAGCCAGCCCCATTCATTGTGAATATAAGTCCAACCCTGGCCTATAAGTAGTAGTTCATCAGAAACTACTATTACAGATGTAACTATACTGGTTATAGTTACATCTTCTGGAATGCACTTAATGTGTAATTTACACTCGTATTAAAACCAGCTGATTGGATTGGACATTCGCTTTTTTTCAGCTTCAATAATGAGCCACAATGTAGACAAGACAAGGATGGGGCAATGGCGCCTGACCATAATTCAATTAACTGTTACAAAGATGTATTGCAGTCATGGTTGTATTTACAATCCACTATTATAAATATTGAAAGCCACTGTAAACATGGAAAAAGACTAAAATATCTATCAACTATAGGTAAATGACCCAAAACTAAGACTTTATGGTAGGATGCTCTCATATCTCTAATTGCTTTAAATTTCAGGAAAGGCTTCAAAGCTTAAAAATCTTATTTCCAGAAAGCAAAAGTAGGCGTGCTGTGATATCCATTCGTAGACACCATATCAAATGAAAATCAGATTTGAAGTAATTATTTTGGATCTTTCCAGACACCCTATATTAAGGTTTGTGGACAAATATATTATCTCATACTTATCTGACGGAAAATTTTGAGGCAATTTTGTGAAACATGGTTACCATACATTAACATTATATTCTATACAATTTATTTTATTGCTTCTTGTGTCTATCCAATTCGTAGTGAATAAAAGAGAATAAATATTGAGAGTGCTTGATCCTGTTCCTGAAAATCAATTAACCCTAAATATTGAGAAAATCAGAGAAGATAGAGGCGCTTAGATTTATTTGACTATTGATATTGATTTATTTAAACCTTTATCACATTTAAAGAAACAAATATGAATAGAAAATAAATATGTAAAAAAAATACAAAAAAATACAACACATCTACTCAGTTCACTGGGACTAGCTCAGTTTGTCTATAGAGTGTCATTTTTTGTATTGAATTTGGAGAAATTGTGTGGATTGCTATTTTAGACACAATTATATATTTTAACTTGAGTATTAAAAGTTATATTTTATGTGTTGATTTTGGAGCTCCTATTTACCTAAACTTGTGGTGTTCTGTGTGGTTTTGATTTCTAAATTAGTGGGAAATTTGTCTTTCAACTCTTGAGGGCACTTCACACCCTCAGAATAAGGTGTTGATTGTGTGTAATTTTAGGATCGCAGTGAATAGAAGATCAGCTGGTTAGACTTTCTTTCTGTTCGGCAGCCGGCAGTTCATGCTCCCTGGCAGAGTAGTCCAGATCTAGTATGTTGCACGTCTCCAGTTGATATTAGTAAGCATCAAGTAACTGCTGGTGATGACCAGCTCAGCAGTCAACAGCTTCACCATGCTGTTAAAGTACTAAAGATTTAGAAAATTGTCTCCCCTTGTTGGTCACAGTACGGGACGGCTTCAATCAGCAATGATTACGTTTGGAACTTGGTACAGTGCTGGTCTCTCTCAATGGTTTATAATAACTCTATGAAACAGTAGATTGGATTTAGTAAGATCATGTGGAAAAAAGAGAGTTGAAAAATATAAATAGTGTGATAGTGTTTGGATAATTAATTAAATGTATGATAGACATGAACCACCAAAAACACCATATAGAGTTTGTACAGAAGAAGGTTATCACACCTTGTGAGCAAACATCATGGAGTATGCGTACCAGAAATCCATGGGTGTCATGGATCAGGCGTTAACCCAGCGGGGCATCACGGGTATTGATCGGGCGTTAACCCAGCGGGGCACCACGGCTTTCGGACTGGAGGAGGTACCAGGACGTGTGTTCCACTGACGTGCGAATGGGGTTGCGGAAAGAGGTGGTTAGGGTGAACATGTAGCCCTCCCAGACGGTAAAGAAGTTGGCCACTCGACCCTCCCTATCTAGCAATGTTTCCACCCAGTCCATCCAGAATAGGAAATGCAGTTTATCACAAAAGATCTGAAATGGGGGCGGCTGGGTGCTGATCCAGGACTGCAGGATTGTTTTTTTTAGCCACTGCACTGATGCACAACAACAGTATTTTACAACCCCTGGGACTCCGGAAGCCCCGCGGTAGAATGGCAAACAGCGCCCACTCCGGAGACAGGGGTAGCGGGGAGGTCGTGATGCCATCGGTGAATAGACAACCAGAAACGCCTGAGCAGCAGACAGCCCCAAATACAGTGAAGTATGTCTGCCTCCGGAGTAGCACATCGCAGACACTTGTGAGATGAACTCAGTCCCGCCCATTAACGTCGCGCTGGGGAGAAATAGGAGTGGTGATACAGTTTAAGAAACATCGCAAGATATTGGGCCGAGGGGAGCGTACGTCTAGCAAAGTTCACGGAGGACAGGATATCAGCACAGGTGAGGGGAGGCAGCTACTCCGCCCATTTCGCCACCCTGCCCCTGAGGTTCTCGTACGCCAGTGGAAAACGCAAAAAATTATAGTATCTGGAGATGGCATGGGTTGTTGCTGAGCAGGACCTGAGAAGAGCATCCAGTGGGTTTGAGAAGTCTAGTGGGGACAGGCGGCTGACTACCGAGAGGGCTAATGGTGAGGAGGAGGAGTGGATGGCGTTAAATCGTCTCCTGGTGGGAACAAGGTCGTCGGAGGTCTACTTGGATAACGTCTCTCAGTCCTAACGCCACCCCTGGCCCATAATCTGAAAGGATAGGCAGCTGCACCATTCTGGAAATGCAGGTTGTTGAGGAAAGGGAGGTACAGGGAGGTGTGGGCATTAAGGTGATGAGAATGGCGTACAGTGTGCCAGACCTTCCAGGCCGTCCATAGCAACGGATTGTCCCTGAGCTCTGGGGAGATCTCCTGCTCGTGGCAATGAAGGAAGCCCACAAGATCCAGATTCAAGGGAGGTATTGGCATAGGTGCTTGTCCCGTCCAACCAGTCTTTGATATAACGCAAAATGGCTGCCCAATTATAATTAACTACATCAGGGAAATTTATGCCTCCGTTAAGTTTTGTTTGTTGGAGTTTAATTAAGCCTATGCGGGGACGGCCACCTACCCAGATGAATTTCCTAAAGAGTACCTCTTTCCTGGAGATTAGGAGCGGGAAGGTGTGGAAATGTAAATAAGGCGGGGGAAAGAAATAATTTTAAGCAGGTTGGCACGACCCAGAAAGGATAGCGGGAGACAGCGCTAGTTCGTCAGGTCATGGGACAGTATAGTAATGGCCCTGGAGACATTAACCTCATACAGATGGGAGGGGTTTGTAGGGATTAGCACACCAAGATATTTGAGAGTGGCATGGATACTATACATTTTTAATTAACATTTTTAATTAACAATTAACAACAAGCCTCCTGTAAAATAAAAATAAAAAAATAATACATATATATATATATATATATATATATATATATATATATATATATATTTAGCAATATGCTATTCAAACTCTCTACACCATTTATTTACCAGCTGCCTTTATCTCTCCTCTGCAGTGACTAGCTTCTCTCCCAGTGAGTGACTGGAGCCATTGAATATGGACATTTCTGCCATGCATTAGTAGTGGCCAACCAGGTCTTGTCTGTGGCTCACTGATAAAGGAACAGCCACACAGTAAAACAACCAAGTCCAGTGGGTCTATTCACTAAAGTGAGGTTTTTCTAATCCACCTGAAAGACCTAGGAACCACGCAGGAGTGGCTCCAGGACAAACAAATCAAAAAGAACTGGGAGAGCCAGCTGATAGCCCTGGATCGCTATGCACCATAATCCAGGGGAGTGGCTCTGGCGAAACCCTATCCCCTACCCATCCACCTCCACAATCCACCCCTACCATAGGCCCTATTATGCCCATCCCACTGCTGTGTCCCCTTCACATGCTCTCCACTCTCAATTCAAACAATAACCCACCGATAATTTATAATTTGGTACATATGTATGTATATGTATACCATGTTTACCTGATAATATAACACAGTCTTATTTTCATGTTAGGTCTTATTTTAATTAACATTGACAGTGATTTATATAAACAGTTTTATCCCCATTATGCCTCCCAGTCCTGGTTTTATCCCCATCATGCCCCCCAGTCCTGGTTTTATACCCATCATGCCCCCCAGTCTTGCTTTTATACCCATCATTCCTCTCAATCCTGCTTAGTAAAAAAGCACTTGTGCAAGTGGTTATTATCAGTGTGATGCTTTGAAAATGGCAATAAATATATTTTTTTATTTTTATTGTGAAAAATAAAACATTTGAACAGTAACCTAAGACTCTGCGTGGTCCACTCAGATAGGATAAGTTCTTCACAGGTGTGTGTACCCTCAAAAGTTCCTGAAACAGAAGAAACCTCCAGCACTTCTGAAGGTTCCAGAGATGTTGTACAGGATGCAGCAGGCTGTATGTGTTAGTTCATTTCTATAGTCTATTTAGTATGTTGTAATTCCATGGAAATAAGCCTGTATTTATACTATAGAAACCAAAGAGTTAATACATAGAGTTCTTCTAATGTGTCCATTTTCTGCATTAAAGAGCACTACTACTAACGTAACAATTTTTGTTCTTTTCGAGTAGTAATGCCCTAAAAAGGAGATAAAAGTATTAGTGAGTTATGACTACCTAAACAAGCTTTGCCTTTGCAGAAATGGAATTTAGTTATTCATCTGTTTATATAGTGATTCACACATTTGATTGCTGGGAATTTTGGGATGGAATTGTTTTATCTGGAAATTAGAAAACAAAACACTTCTAAATGACTTAAAATGAATACACTGCAGTTAAACTGGGATTTGAAACTTCAAAAATCTGTGTTTCATTGTTTTGTCATTTGTTATCATTATAGTGTAAATAAAAATGTAAACATTTATTTTAATATCCACATACACAGTGTAAAAAGCTTGTACAGTATGTCCATTTTCTGAAGCCATGGACATTGTTGCAAGCTAAGCCCTGACTAGGGGCCAGACTTATTGGTCCCTTTGCTGGTGAGGTAGTGGCAGCTGCGGGCCCACTATTCCAATGAGCTCCAGTGTCGTTTAACAATCACACCACAGGTAGTTCCCCCTCTGAGCATACCTACCTGGCCTTACTCCACTAGGGGCTGTAAAGTTACGATGTGGCAAAACCGTGTTGAATTGCAAGGAAGGCAAATTATTTGCAAACATTATTAGAGATGATGTTTCCTAGAACAAGTCTAATAACAGTGTAACATTAATGATGTTGTAACGTCATGATGTCACTCCGTTATATTAGCAAATGGTTAACACACACTAGTCTTTTCACTTTGAAGTGAGGGCAGAAAACTACCTAAATTAAGAGATAAGGGTTTTATAAATAGAGCTCATAGAAAGGTTTCTTAAAAGTTTCATAAGGGTCTAGCATGACCTTTTAGTATTGGATACAGTTAGTTATTCTGATCATATACAAATGTCACATAAAACATAGGGTGGAAGGAACAAAGGGGAGAGTCAACTATGTATATGTAGTAAAAGAATACTGGCACAATTTTGCAAGCCATGTAGAGCCACAGATTGATCAGTCCTAATCTAGTGCAACATTGGGGATGGGGAAGGGAGGGCGACTTTAACCAGGTTATCTCTCAGCATATGGATGGAAAACTCCTGAGAAATATCTAGAACCATACTGTCACAGATCAGGTTTTCCAGTGTATGGTGATGCAGATTGGAGCATAGACACAATTAATAAAGTGGCCATTCACAGCTTTAGCCCAAATACACAATCGTCACACTAGCAAAAACATTTATAATTACCTCTTACCAGCTACTGGAGAGGAAGTTCTATTATAAATGGCAGGCACCCTGTCCATTCAGCTCGTCTCCTGTCAGGGAGAGGAAGCGCCGGGGGAGGGGGGAGCAGCTGGGCACCTTTACTAGAACAATATCATTTTAGTGTATGGTGCCAAAGTCGGGGTGATTTTCCCAAGGGAAAATTGCCCCATTTATCGTCACCACTTTCCACTAGCATGATATCGTTCTAGTGCAAGGGTAGGCAACCTGCGGCTCTCTAGATTTAGTCAAACTACAAATCCCAGCATGCTTTAACTGGAAAATTATAACTGTAAAAGTAAAATTATACTAAGCAATACATTATATACCTTTTTTGTGTTATATATATGATATATATCTCTCATATTGGATAAATTGTCTTCCTAATTATTTTTTCTTTAGTAAAAGTGTTCTTCAATCAAGAAAATATATTATTCATATCTTTTCCAAGAATACAACACAATATTTTCACAGGAATTGTGAAACAGGAATTTTGTTAACAGGAATTTTGGCTGACAATACATGGTCATTTAAGAAGTTTAAGTAACATAATAAAACACTGTTCTTAAAAAAATAATGAAAAAGCAGCAGAATTAAGTTTAAATTAAGATTACAATAAGCAAGGTAATTTCCAGTCAACTACTATTAAGAAAAACACAAGTGGATTGGTTCTCGATGCTGTCAGCGTGCCAGGAGGAAGCACATGCGTTGCAAACTGAAGTGGATTTCTTGCAAGTCTATGAAGCTGTATGACAGATATTTTCTTATCCAATATAGAGACATCCTGTACCAGGCAATCAATTTTGCAGCAGATGTTATAAATAGGACACGTTTGAGAATACTCTATTATAATATTTCAACAATAAAAACAATGAATCATATAATTTTCCATTGCAGTAAATAGAAGTGTTGTAGTGGAAAAAGGAATGAATAAAGGCTCTTATTTCAGCCTAATAACAATGTGATATTCAATACATACAGTAATTAATTTACAAGTGATATAAAGAAATATTTCAAATGTTATTAATTTTTATAAAGAAAAACACAGTATTTGGTCATCTACCTTAAATGAAAATATAACCACACTAGGCATAACTGTTAACTGACAACGTATGTTGGCATCAGGATGTGGGGAGTCTTCAGTGATGCTTGGGTGGCCTTGTGACATTACATGGTGCATGAATATATATGTCTTTGAGCCAATGGGCACTCTCCTTCTGCCAGGACCCTCTCCTGTTGCTAATGTTTGCCCAGTCAGGAATAAGGTATCAGTCTAGCTTTGTGTAAACAGTTTGGGAATGGTGGGTGGTAGTAATGTAATGGTTTGGATGATATATGCCCGGTTTTATCAATGCTAAATTATAAAAAAAAACACACGCAGCACATTTAATTTAAATTTTTTTTACATTTTTTATTTATTTATTTATATTATTTATTTATATTTTATATGTATTTATTTATATGTATTAATTTATTTACTTCCGAAACATTAAAACCATTTTGTCCTGGAAACAATTACCTGCATGATGCAAGTTTGGAACTAATTTTCAGGGATAATCCCCTGAATAGCTGGGTATTAAAATGAAAGAAGGGCAGCCTCCAGTCTGCTAATCCGGAGGATTTGTTTAGGCCTCTCAGGTCTCTGAAGTCAGGCTGGTGGATATATATTGAAAGCTAGGCAGTCTGAGGAATTTCCTTTGCATAAGAACCAGAAAGTGTGAATCCGAGCTGGGACTGGACTGTATTTACTGGATCCATGCTGGGACCAGGGTGGATGAGTAAAGTAACAGGACCTGAGAGTCTGATACTTCATTTATGGGTGGACCCAGGACCTCTTGAGTTTCAAGGGAATTTAACATGGAAATTACGACTCAGAAGTGGAGTAAGTTTGTATAAACAAATTGGTTGATGACTCGCTCTATGGGAAATAAACTAATGTAGCGAGGGGCAAACTTCATAGAAGGTACTTTAAGCCTCAGGTTCTGAGTAAAAGCCCATTATTTGAGACTGGGTATTGCTCAACGTTTGTGATCAGCAAGTTATTAAAATTGAAATATTGATATAATGGCATTTGTATTGGTCATACTTAATTGATATTAGTTTTAGAATTAAAGCCCTGATCTGTTACAATGGTAGTGTTTTGCGAGTTAAACCAAATCCGTAGGTGTCATTTTAACTTGGAACATCATTCCAATTATTTGCAAATTTGCAAGTGATTTGCAGACTATATTATTTTAATAATATAATAATATGTATTTTAGCAACATATTAGGTTACATACACAGAGCTTATAAAATTTGCACTTTGCTAGAGGATTTGTATGATTGCTTTATAAGATTAATAACATTTAAAATTTAGACATAGAGTTTTACTTTTATTAAATATAGTGTTTTATATTTTACAGCACTACTATTATTCAATTTTTTTAATACATGGACACTTTTTACTGTCTCAGAAGAAGGAAGTCCCGCTTTCTAGGAAATTGGTTGGAAATAAGCGACCAAGACTTAAGTGACCAATGAGACTGAATCAACGAATTAAATCATGGTTATGCAGTAATGATGTAATGATCACACCCTTAGGCCCACCTTTCTAGACAAATCTATCCAATCAAGTATAAACAATGTATGTTTTAATGTATGTGTTATAATCATGTGTTTCAAACAACCAATCATTTATTATCATCATTATAATTCACCAATGTCTTCGATTATTCAAACGTATCACTATGTAAAAAGAAAAACTATAAAAATTCACACTCCTGGCTTGTAGGGGGAGATCAATCAGTTATTAAATGTATTGTCAAAGTATATTGTAACCGGAAAAGGCTTTCAGCAGAGAAGAACAAACAACCTTCCATATTGGTGAACTGCTGTAAAGTATTATCAGCAGCCGGTAATATAGCAGAAGAAGAGACTGGAACTTTTGTATCTGGGAATGAAGTCCTTAGATTGGGGAGGAGTGGTAATGATTATTGTGGCCAAATTCAGCCCAAGGTAAAAGTTCATTCCAGTTGTCATGTGAAGATGACAAATAAACTAAGAAAGGTTACTAAGGGGGGAATTTACTAAAGGTCAATTTGGAGTGGGATTTCAAATCGACTCAAATCGCAGGGATTTAAAATCAATATGTCTTGGGGATTTGTAGTATTCAATATTGGTAGATTTGCTGTGTCGATTTCAAATCCCTGTCGATTCATTTTGATTTGACTTGGGGATTTGAGTTCAATTCCCTGTCAATTTGGTATGTATTCACAGGGATTTGGCCAAATCGACCATGGATTTGAACATTACCTCATCATTGTCGATTTGAAATCCCTGCTTCTGCTGTGGTAAATTGATCAAGAGCCAATTACCTGGTACATTAATACAGGGTCAATAGTGACTGTTTTGTTTTACGTAAGGTATGAATAACATATAATGAAAATGTAAAGTTTTGTTTGCCTACAAATACAGATGGAACATGACAATAAAGATAATAAAGTATAAACAATTTACAAAATAAATGATGGTTACACTAGGTTCATTCACAATCAGCACACAATGTAACCCTATAAAACATAATCAGATTTACATGAAAAAAGTTTTGCAATCAAAATGGATCCTTTAAATAGTGTTCCGAGTCAGCAATCAATGGTATGGGTCCCCCAAGCACCAATAGAGTCCTATTCCTTTATTCTCTATTTGGTAATTTTTAGAAGGGGGGTAGACCCCTTCTGGATTGGACTGTTGGCTGGGCTGATAAGCGCAGTAGAGGCTCAATTTTTTCGTTTAATGGTATGGGTAGTGAAATGGCTCAAATCCCCTTAACCAGGTGTCGATTTGCCTATTGTCGATTTAATCAAATCGACAGGGGGATTTTAGGCGATTTAGCAAATTGACAGTAAATTTTAAAACTGTATGCTTTATATGGAGGAAATCCCTATGTCGATTTGAGAAAGGGGATTTCAAATCAGCACACAGGCTATTTCAAGTTGACAGATAGTAAATAGCAAAATGGCCAATTCGACAAGCAAATCAATTCCCTTTATCGATTTGAACAAATCGACTGTTACACTGTGACTTCCTGTTTTGCCCCTAGAGGCAGCTGTTGGACCTATTGTATTTGAGGTACTGCCTGTGACTAAAAGAGGCTACTGTTTTGCACAGTGTTTTACCAGATCTCACCAGAGGGGTCACTGTCCAGCTCCTTGGGTTAATTATCTGTGATGGTTTGCACCTGAATTGTGGCTATTTATCCCTGCATGATCCAGCGCCCATGGCTGGATCATTAATTGTTTTCCGTCGCTGTGTCTCTGCTCCAGGTTGTGCTCAGGTCTATTTTGTCTGTACTTTATCTTGCCTAGATCCTGCCTTCCAGTTCTGTTATTTTTTTCCTTGTTATTCTTTTCTGCCATTATCTTGTATTCACCTGCCTCTTGCCTGTTTTACTTTTTGCTATCAGTGATCCTTACCTGTTATTCTAGTCCTTACTTCTCTGCTACTGTTCATTTGTACTCTGCTTTGTTACCTTTTACCTGCCTTGTTGCATTACTTCTGTTTTGTTTGTGTTATTTATTATTTCACTTCTGTGTTCCCTGTTCTGTTTTGCCTGTCTGCAGTCACCCTTTTAGTTTGGACGCAATGAATAGAAAGAGGCATACATTCAAATTGTTGAAATCTGAGGGGGAGTGCAGAGTCCTTCCAGATCTACAAAGAATGTAATAAAACATGCAAAAAGGAGATAAAACTAGCAAAAATAAAAAATGAAAAACTAGTTGCTAGAGAGAACAAACCAAACCCTAAAAGTTTTTTTAAGTAAAAAAAAATAAAGTAAAAAAATAATAAAGTACCAGGTTGAGATACACCCAAGGGTTCTCAATAAGCTTAACTCCTTAGAAATAGCTAGACCGCTATACTTAATTGGCGAATAGCAGATATGATGCCATTATTTAAAAAGGGAATTAAATCGAAATCAGGTAATTATAAACCTGTAATCCTGACATCATTACTATATTGCTGTATTTTTTTAAATAATGGTTAGAACAACTGTATTTTAACTTTAATACATTATAATACTACTGTGGGTAGTATTATAATGGAAAAACCTTTTTGTTACAACAACGAGATACATTTTAGGTTGACATACAGTACATTTTGATTTATTTGTGTGTGTGTGTGTTATTTAATATATTACTTTCAAAATAAAGATGTAAACATTTAAGCAGCTATATGGAAAGGTTACACATAAAACTTCTTAAGTACAGATTAATGCATCGTAATCAGCTACAAGTTATTGTTGAGACTTACTACTATGATTCAGAGGATGCATCGGCTGAGATAGCAGGTGAATGAAGGATATCATAAATTCTCATTTAAGAAATTGTATTATGGAGGTGACCACTAATTGTGGTGCATGATAACATTGCAATGTTCTCCTTATCCTGTCTCCTTAGCCCCTGTTCTGTATGGTAATCCTTCCTCCAGCTTCTCTACCCCTATGATTTAGTGTTATAGCACTGCCAAGACTTTACCATATATATCAACAGAACAATCAAACGTTACATAGATATTTGTGTAACTATTGGGGGCTGTAACTGTTGTGCCTTATGTTCACAAAAACAATACAAACCAGTACTTAAACCTCCTCTTCTGCCTCCAATATCCCCCTTCCCATAAACTCACTAACATCCATTTTATCCAGGGAAAAGTATAAGCAGAAATATGAAAATAGTAGAACTCGAGCAATTTACTGACATTAAAATATATGGCCATTAATATTAGAAAAATTATGTTGCTATAAAAGAAACATCTTACATTTTTTTGCAATGCAAATACTTTATAAAGTGAATGTTTTTATAATGTAAGTAGCAAGTACATTTTGTTTCCCTTTCAAGAGCAAACTTTATTTCACCATATACTTATTTTTAAGTTCACTATATGTGGCTGTTTTGTGTGTTGGTAGCTGGTTCATAAAAATACGTCTAACTTAAAAAATTAGCTTTATTCTTTTATTTTTGCTGTATTTGAAGTTTAGAGTGTTTCAGATTTCTCTAATACTCTTCCTGGAAAGTGCAAAATGCAAATCTTTGGTTACTGCCACCTTCATTCTTGCTCTCTCTTATAGAAATAGGCATGCATCATTTTATTTAAAATAGTTTTCTATTGTTTTTGTTGAAACAGAAGAAAGTTATGAAAGGACAATAAACATTTTGTTGACTACTATTGGATATTGAAGTTCAGAAATCTTTTATAATGATTGTGAAAATATAAACTCATTTACAGAGTTCTCACAAATATATTTATCTTTCAACATACATGTTTGAATTCCATGAAAGCTTTCTTCAAAAAACAGCTTTTACAAATGAAACAAAGAAAAAAAAATAAGATTTCAGACCATTTCATTTTAAAAGTACAACAAAATCTTACAGCAAAGTCAGTCCAGTTTATATAATTTGTCCCAAATCATTGCCACTCTGTCCTTGAGCTATGGAAATTACACTGGAAATTCTCATAATAAAAGGAAAACTTTTATAAAACTTTTCTCATTTTTGTATTCTATTTCACCAACATATATACAAGTATTAATGGCTTAATAAGCATAATGAAATCTAATTTAATATCTAACTTTTAAACAATACAAAATCAAAATAAGCAAAAGAAACAGACGTAATTATTGTTTACAATTGTTCATATTTTTTGCCATTGATATGGAATGACAGCTCATTGATACTGCTTGTAGATCCCAAGGCTCATAAGATATTAAACTGTATAAAGAAATGTCCTAATCAGCATCAGTGCACTGATCTCTTTCTTCCAGTCTATGCATCTGTCTGCTGGCTCTTTGTTGTTGCTCCTTCAGCTCAGTATAAGAGCGTGAGAATGTGTGAAATATGGAGGTGACAGGAAATGCCATAAGCAAAATTCCACTTAGTATGCTGCTTAATGCTACCACTTGTCCTGGAATGCTTCGAGGAACCATGTCACCATAGCCCACTGTGGTCATGGAGATTACTGCCCACCAGTAACTTCCTGGGATACTGGTAAATTCCTGCTTGGCACCAAGTTCATTTTCTGCCAAATAAACAAGTGGGGAAAAGAGGGCCATGGCAACACACAAAAAAAGCAAAAGAAGTCCAAACTCCCTGGTGCACCTTCTGACTGTAAGGCCCAGTGTCTGGAGTCCTAGAGAGTGTCTTGCTAGTCTCATGACATACAAGATGCGCAAAGCCCGGAGTACGCGAAGCACCAGGCCCACTTTCTCCAAGTAGTTATTTCCAGTTCCTCCAGCTTTTTCTCCCGAAAGTGAATCCACTATTATGGTGATATAGTAAGGCAAGATGGCCATCATGTCAATTATGTTGAGCGGTGTTCTTAAAAATACACACTTGCTCTCAGCTTGGATAAATCTTAGAATGAACTCTAAGGAAAACCAAGCTACACAAACAGTCTCTAATACAAACATATTGTAGCACTTCTGGGAACATTCTCCCTAAAAAACAAATAAAAAAGAAACAATTAATTATATTATAATACAGCAAAAACACACATTTTACATTAATATAATAACTTTCAAGTATTTTATTTTTTACACCCTTTAATGCATTTTATTGTGTACTGTGAACTATGTATAGGTGTATTTAGGGTCCATCGTGCTGATGTGGATGAACCTTCCTATGAAAGAAAAATCACTTTAGTAAGAACTGATATTTGTATGTAGTGGGGTTATTGGAATGAGAAGTCACATATTTCTCTTTCTGGGAAAAGGGGAATACATCCATTTTACAAAGCGAAATGACTTGATAACTCAAGGCTCAAGGTTGGAATATTTTACTCTGACAGTCATTTTACAAGTTTTATCAAACCAGAATTATTCTCACACTATTATGATGGGTTAATATATCAAACAAATACATTTCAACCATATTTGAACACAAAATGTGACTCTGGAGAAATGTCTAGCTCCCAAATGCTTAATGCTGTAGTAAATGCATTAAAGGCTGCCCACTGGCTTCATGTGTCTTGTGTGCTGCTCTAGAGGAAGAAATGGGAGGTATCGGAACTGTGTTTAGGAAAAAAGGAGAGTACAGGAAAGACAATTAACTTGATTGTTTTGGGGGGGTTAGTGGAAACTGGTAGTGTGTGTGTATATGTAGATGAGAGTGGTGGTTATTGAGTGTAACTAAATTAGTGTGAACTAATGGGAGGAGGAAAAAGGGTTCCTGGGGTTTTCAAAGGAGACAGAGAACATGGTTTCCATCCACCAGGGTCTTAATGGCCTCCATGCTGTAAATACCTGTTGTAGGTATATATATATGTTATAAAGATGTCCTGCCAGGGTCTTTTAGCTGAGCTACTCTTGGAAAATGATTAGGACAACAAGGCTGGGGTAAGCTGAGCTTTACATCTGATATCTTCAGCATTGAATTTTCTCTATTTGTTAAATAAATTCACTATAATTAATTAATTAATTAATTCACTATTTTTAGCTCTCACTAAATGTTGGCATCCTGAAAGGCTAAATGAGATTTTCTAGTACTATCACAAACTTTCGCTTTTTGTTTTGTTGTTTTAGTTTATATTTGGTTGAAAATACCGAACACACTAAAAGGCAAAAGTGATATAGAAGCCAAAAGTTATGTTTTTATGCAGGATCCTTAAAATCATCACTATTAGATTGTATGGTGCCTTGGCATTGTTATCTCTGAAAATAAATGTCCTAAAAATGTCATCTTTCTTCTATATACACTTCAAATGAAAGTACTGTAACCAGACAAAATTATGTCACTGATGTCACATTTGAGGTCTACGGGTTCCCAGATTAAAATCTCAGGTGAAACTAAGACAGAGAAGGTTACAGGAATTCACTGACAGTTGCCATGTATCTGCAAGTATAGCTGGCATAGTATATCAGATCACTGCTATACTGCCTTACAGGTAACTGGTAAATTTACAGTAAAGTTATTGTTTTCATTTGTCAACCTGCCATTAACTAGAAGACAGAGTTCATGTTTTGAAATATGTATGGATTGAAGTTTATCTGTATGCACGTAATATACAAGATATTGACAAATTACAATCTCTTAGTAGTACAATTGTGCATTAACCTCTAGCAACCAGCCAGTTATCAATTTATGCTTGATTGTTTACAGCAAATATACTGATAATTTTTTCTGGCTATATTAAGGGCAGTAATAAACATAAGCATCAGAATGGGGATAAGGGGGATCACCCCCCCTTCAAATATGAAGGGGGCTCCATTCACATAATGACAGGGGCACCCATTCACATAATGACAGGGGCACCCATTCACATAATGACAGGGGCACCCTGTAAGTCTGTATGACAGAAAGTCATGCAACCTTACAGCCTTATTTTTAATTCAATTGTGCACAAAATCCCAACAATTTTAGTCAACTTTTTTGGTCATAATTTTTCACGAAATTCAATTGTTATGGTTGTGACTTCTAGTAGGCACATCATTTTCAGGAGTGAGAAATTGAAGCATTTAATGTCATTTTTTAAGTTTTTTTTTTTTCATTTTTTTCCTAACTTTCCTTTCATTCATCTCTCCTGTCATCTTTTTTTGTACTTTAATTCTTTAATTTCTATATTTTCTCTTCCTCTTTCCCCCTCTGTGCCTTAGATCCAAAAACCCACAAACACAAATTTCTAAAAAGTATTTTTAATAATAGTAATTATAAATTACTATTATATATATATATATATATATATATATATATATATACACACATACACACAG
>JABWIB010001569.1:8077-27091 GCA_016617825.1 Platyplectrum ornatum | reverse complement strand
GGGGGGGGGGGCAGATTGTATAAAGCCATATAGTATGCCTGTAAATATTTGCATGAGAGGCAAATGCTGTTGAGAGCTTGTCTAATACCACCCTGTCTAATGTGTTGGAGCTATAAGTATCTCTCTGGGTATCCTTTTTGGGCTTCAATTGCCTGAACTCACCTCCTCTATACCCCTCCCAGGAGTAATACCCAAATTCACCCAAAATTTTTGTCATAAGCCAATTAATCATCATGTTTATTTGCTGTTAAAGAGGAAATCGGAGCATCCAGTCCTGTTCAGGTATTGAAAGTATGAACCCAGCACTGTGAGGACAAAATCACTGAGCTTCAGTGCTGCCCCTGTTAATATCTCCCACATTGGTCTTATAATCATTATTGTATATTGGTTTAAGAAAAATAATAATAATTTATCTTTTTAAGATAAAGAATTTATGTAAAAGGTACATAAGAGCAGATACATCACATGCAGTGGTTGTCAAATTTTGATTACAATCAGGTAACCAGAAAGTTTACTATAAACAGGACACAAAGGAAAAAAAATCAAATGGTAGGGATGGTGTATGGAAGGATGGAGCAGGGTGATTTATGGAACAAATGGTATTGTTTTAATAGTGTGCGAATACCTGCAGAAAGAGATTATTATAGTTAGTGATTAGTGATTATTACACAAATGACAATATGCATGTCACACTCGCCAAAACCTGACATAACCTTATGCTGCAGGTAATCCTGTTTGCTTTAAAAATAAACTGAATGAATCACAAATACAATTCCAGTGTGGGAAATTTCATCTTGTAAAACAGAATATTTATATTCCCAAATACTCTATTGTGTTTTAGTTAGCCGACATTAATCCCTTACTGTCCTAATTTCGACCTCACATTCTCATTACAGTACGTGTTGTAATATTCATTACAAGCATTTAGACAAGAAGATAATATTATGCTATTAAAATGTTTATGAAAACATAGAAATTCTCTGAGGCATAATATGAAGTTCAACTAATCAAAACTGCTGTACTAAAAAACAGAAAAATAATCATATAATTTAGCTGCACTACTGAAATAATAAACAAGATTGGAAAAACATACTATTTAGTGCTATGTGAAATTTTGTACTCGCTTACTTTTGGGATGTGATATACTTTATATGATATATATGTAAAATACACCCCATGCAGCTGTACCCCTTTGTTATTTAACAAAGGGGTACAGCTGCTAACATTCTTTTGCGGGCATCCAGGCAATGTCAACGAGAAGCTCATAGCAGACTGGTGCTGTTTGGAGCCTCTATGCTATAGGTGTCAACTGTTGCCAACTGCCTGAATATCAGGGAGATTCTCCCTAATGCAGTTCAAATACTCAAGAAGTCATTGTTGTATGATGACAAAACTGAGTTCTTTGGAGATGGCCAGTATTATGGAGAACGGGGTAAATTTACAAGATGGCCAATAGCCTGCATATTGCTCGCTCAGATTGTAACATAAGGGACATAGAGCTTGTAAAATTTACTAAGCAGCGAGATGATTTCTCAACCTCTTCTCACTGTTGAGATGAACTTGATCAATATTACATTTCAAATCACTGTGGAAACTCGCATTGAGATCCATCAAGATGAACTCACACCACATATCAAGATGTAAGTGTAGTCTGTTAATAAAGTCAGTAGAATTCCTATTCAATTTTCAAAATGAAAGCTGAAAATTTTACCAATTATAAATATTGATGCTGCCATTTTTTATAAAGATTTCCTGGCAATGCTAGACACACCAATGGGTGGAGTTATTCACATGACACCTTGCTTTGGCACCCATTATATGGTGTACTGAATAAAGGGGCTTTGAAGATATTGTATGTCTGTTTTATGAACAAAACCATTTTGGGGTTAAATTAAATAAACACATGTACTCTGCTTCCAATATGTCATTATGTTCCTACTGTTTCTGTTTGGGGATTGGTCAGTATGTCCCATTTTGAATCTGTTCCATTTCTTGTACAATGCAATATAAAAGACAAAGTGATACTTCACAGATGTAATTGATACATACACAGTAATTTAAGATTTCCACCATTAATAATTATTGACTCCCAGTAATTACAGTAGTCTACACAGTCAATCAGTCTTGATTAATGACTTTGATAACCTGCTCTGTATTAGTACTAGCTTTGTTTGGGTCTAATGAACCCACAGCTCAAACAAGAGAAAGCCAAAATTACATTTCAGAAATGGGATTGATGTGTGATTATTCATGTCCCTACCCTATACTGCACACAGTCATTACCATAATGTCTATGGCATGTCTATGCATGCATGTTATTATACAAATGACTGCATATTGAATGTATTTCCATAATAAATGAATCTATGTTGTTCTAGTATATGTGGTAGTGAACAGTCCACATTAGTATTGTTTTTAACATCCTGTCATTTACATATTAGGTTATATCCTTAGGATTTCTATATACCCTGATACCCTAAATATCCTTTGTGCAGCTGCAATAACATTAGTTCATGAAATTTAGGGTCTCTAGACATGTGCCTCATGAGAAATATGGCACTGCACTTCTATGGTATATATTACACCTAAACACACAGTACAAAAGGGGTTTATATGACTGTTACTAATGCAATAAACATTAAATTGCACTATGCAATGCAGCCACACTGGAACAGGTGAAAACACCAAGAGTTGTCTGGATGTCTTCTCTCTATAAAGGGGTTTGGATTATATCCCCCTGTAATATTATCTAAAAATATGTTATTGTTAATCTCCTTGCAGATTGAGATGTGTTCTGTCTAGGAGATCCACTTTGTAACATCTGCCTGACACATGCACATAGCAATCATGACAGCCAATTTAAACAAGCTGTAAATCTGGTGTAGTGTGGAGTCAGAATCCGGTACAATATACATAGTAACATAGTAGATGACGTTAAAAAAAGACACACTTCCATGAAATTCAACCTATTTGGATCTCCTGCGATGCTAATATTATAATCGATAATTGCACCAGATGAAGCAACAGCCAATCTAGTTCAATATGGAAACGCTCTCTCCTGACTAAGGTTTAAGATTTTACTTATTGGTTGTAACCTTAAATAACTTTTTCTCTGACCCTTTCTTAAATATATACTTTGAATCTGCCAACACAACCGTTCTTGGCAGTACATCTTGACTGCCCTTACTGTAAAGAATCCTTTCCTCTGCTGGTTGTGAAACTTCCTTTCCTTTAACGTTAGTTGGTGACGCATGTCCTTTGTACAGTCATTAGGGTAAAAAGTTCCTGTGAAAGCTCTCTGTACAGACCCCTGATATATTGGTATATAGTAATGATATCTCATCTTAGATGCCTCTTTTATAAAGTAAACAGTAAAAAGTAAATGTTCCATTTATCACAACTCTATGCCCCCTATTCCCCAACCAATTCTCAACCCAAGTATAAATGTTATTAGCTAGACATTGACAATGTAGTCTTTTGCAAAAACTAAGTAGACTACATCTACAACATTACCATTGTGTAAGTTCTCACTCACTTCCTCATAGAAGCTAAATAGATTAGTATTACATGACCTACCCCACATATATCCATGCTGGCTACCACAAATAATGTTATTGCTCAACACATAATCCTGAATTTTATTCATTAGATTTTGAGCACATGGGAAAACCTACAAAACATGTATTATCAGTTACAGATTATTCATTAGAAAGACTATAAGAAATGGATAATGGATAAATGGAAATGGCATACTGTTGGTGATTTTTTTGGGACACCTCTTTTTTTTATATATATTTTTGAACAAATGAGAGTTTGCTGGAATTGGTGGTAGCTAGACTTTGACCAGTAGGGAAAGATGTACAGTATGGTGTAATAACACTCTGTAGTTGGAAAACAGCTTGCAAGTTATTTTGCAGTGGTACCTATGACCAAGGTGAAGGTGTTTTAATTGCAGTACTGTCAATCAGGCAATCAGGTCAACCTAGTACCCCTGCCAACTATATATATATATCGGTGGTCAAAGTGGAAATTTAGAAGTGGTGGTATGGACATTCAGAAGTGGTGGTATGGAAACATAGGAAATAATGGAAGTCAATGGAGATTTAAAAATTTTCCATTACATCAGTGGGAGAAGTGCCGGTATGTCATACCCCCGTATACACCCCCACTTTGAGCCCTGATATATATTATATGTAATGATTGTCAGGCTGAAACGTGTGGTTTATAATAGGAGTGATTACACCATCTTTCCTATTTATCTATAGGGTTAGAGGTGTAAGGTTACAAACATCCAATAAATAGTATATCAATCAATACTCAAATATAGCTGATAATTCTCAGTTTTTTTTTAATAACTATAAAGATTTTGTTATCACTGTCACTCATGGAAGCTAGGCAGTTTTGCAAAGAATGTGACAATGAACTACTTAGTAGAACTGAAGCAGGAGTTCACATTGTTCTGCTAGAAAAAACATGATGGGCTGTAACTCATCTAGAACAGATACTGTCATAGATGAAAGTTGGCCGCAGCATATATTGATGACATATTTGGAGAAAGAAGCATTGTATGTTTATAGACTTAATATGTAAATCTTCTGATGTATTTTTCTTCATGGATTATGCTTTCAGACTAAAAAACTATTGTTAAAATTGTATTTGGCTGCCAAATTTCTAGCAGTGATAAAAAAAATACCAGACCATGGGGGGAATTCACTAACTGACGATTTCTACAGAGATTTGATATCGTCAGCATTCGTCAGTGATATGAAATCGTCAGTGATTGGTGATGTATAGTATTGAGTAAGTGACGATTTCTATTGACAATATGTAATGTCTGACGAATGCTGACGATATACATTGACGAAAAAAATGGTATTCGGGAGGCGATATTGCACTAAACTGACGTATACACTGACGATTTTCATTGAAATCGTCATGTCGAATTCACATAATGAAATCATCATGCCCAATTAGAAGTCTTGTTACTGGTAATTATTGTTAATCAACTGCAAATTATGGCACATAATATTTATGTGTCAATGACTATATAAACTTGTGCCTGGGCAATTTCCTCAGAGGTGTTTGGAGCTTGGTNTGAATGGTCAAACAAGCTTTCAGTGCTGTATGAGTGCCTTTATATAGTGCTCCTATGGAAATCTCCACTCTCTGTTGACGATTGGCCATTTGACGAATTTCCAAAATCGCCATGACGATGTGTGGGAGAATACANTATNNGNCATTTANTGAATTCNATTTTTGNATCCATTGTATTGCAAAGATCGTCACAGCGATATCACATTGACAATCTGTAAACGTCAAACAAAATGACGAAAAAAAAACACATTTGTCACTTAGTGAATACAGATTTGTGGAAATCGTCAGCAAAATCGTCAGCCACTGACGATTTCTGTAAATCGTCAGTTAGTGAATTCCCCCCCATGTGTGATGACTAGCTGTAGAACAAAGACAAAAAAAGGTATCCAATATATTTAACAATAAATCAAATCATCATATGCAATTCAGCAATTCCTGGGCACCTTTCTCAGGTCCAGCCATGAATCATGTCATTGGAGGCCAGAAATTAAGGTTCTCCATACCACTGTCTTGTGGTCCATCACTTACGGTGAAAACCTTGGGTTATAGTCCTGATAGGACCCGATAAAAGCTGTTACCTGGACTAACCTGGGGAAGTGTAATTATATTAGTAGTTTTAATTAAGACATATGGTGCTATTTTCATGAATATGTTTAGTTATGAACGTATACAAATTTAAAGCTCATTTTATTTGTTAATTTCCTATATTTTAATGTTGAATATTTAAGTTCCTATGGGTTAAAGTGTACAATATTTTATTGCAAGGCTTGCAAGTGGTCACATGTTTTTGTTCATTTCGAGTACAGATGTTAGGATCCTAATATCCCATATCAGCATTGGAACTGTGGCGTGAGTACATGATTGCCCACAAAATACAGATCTTTACCAATCCTAGTGATCAGACAATGCCCCTTTTGGCAAAGTCTGGGGATAACACTCACGAAATTCCACGTTTAATTGATAGCTAAGTAATTCAGCAGATTTCAGGCTCTCACTGACAGTCGTAATTGAGAACTTGAAACTGTCAGCTGCTGTTTATACACAATTATTCAGCAGGTGGCTCTGAGCAATAGGAAAAACCAGGTGACTAACGTTCAAATGTCAGATGGGGAATACAAGTTACCACACACTATTAATTGTTCTGCTGGTGTCTGTGGCTCTTCTAAAAGTACATTTCCAAGAATACTTTGTAGTCTATCAGATATCTCTGTGTTATTTAGGCATTATAGGACTTGTGATATCCTGAAATCTGCATATGTGATAACCTGAAATTGTTTAATAAATTTAGACGGAAAGGTTTGACGGGAAAAGTTTGTGAGTCAGTGCAGTCAGGCAGTGAAGCAGATCAGAGGATGGAGATGTGTGTTGTGGAGCCTGTGTGGATGACGAAGTCTGGGGGAGAACGGGGGCAGAGATGTTGTTCCAGTCACCAAGTTTATCAGAGATGGCAGTTCCAGAGCTCTGGGAGCCTGTGGAACCTTAGAGCTCAAAACGCATAGTTTAGGGAGCCTTCTCGGCAGTCTGCAGCGGATGTGAGTTCACAGAAAGCTAACCTGAAGGTAGGCAGGAACCTCCAGAGACCGCAGAGAAGTTGTTCTATACAAGAGTTGGAGAAAGGCCCACCATATAGATAGATCCCAGTATGTGATGGACAAACAACCTACTACCCTGAGGCCTGACACCCATGACTGGCGTGTGATACCAATTGACCTGAAACATGTGCGGATGTACATATGCATCTCCCCCAACTGTTCCGATGTTAGAGTCCCACTTTTTTCGATCAGATTCAAGCTCTCAGTTTCATTTTACATACTGGAGAATTTAGGCCCAGGAGAGAAAATCCCTGGGTGTATGTGATGAGGGGAAGATCCTTGTAGAAGTAAGAAGTGAGTCTTTGCCATCCAAGAAAGGCCATTGTCAACCCAGACGGCAAGTAAAAGTGTGCATATATGTGGAACACTGTAAAGTGGTTATGGAAAGGCATCGCCAGAGAAATCCAGATGTTATAGCCAAAGTGGAGTGATGTTGATGGAGACCCAGAGTGTGAGCCTGCTTCCTCTTTAAACACTGAAAGAACATTCTGGGCTGTGAATTGTAACCTGTTCTGAGCTAACTATATGTGTCGTCGCCATTAGCCATGCACCGTCCTCCAAGTTTAGTACTAGCACCACCCATCTGGGTCCTTGAAAATAAATATTTCAAACGGCACCTATGTTCTCTTACGTGAAGGTAATTAATAATCACTGGCGGTTGTATCGGCCCTTTTAGGGTGTCCCTTGTCACCTTGTGGTGGGTCTCCGTTTTCTTACACCAATTTGGACCTTAATAGATGTAGAATTTATTCTGGTTATGGATAAAAATTACTATTTTCCCCACAGATCCAAATGATTACATTTTATCCTCACAATTAGAAGGGTGTTGCACTAAGCCTCCTTCCTCTTTACCAGGAAGCCAAGGCTTTCAGTCCACTTAGATAATGAGCTATGGTAATTAGACAGACAGAAGCTTTGTGCAAAGCCATTATGTATCTGTCTTTTGTATTGGTTTTATATTTACTGTGTATTTTACAGTACTTAGCAGAGCCCTAACCGCAGATGATCCACAAACTAAAGATTTAGTGGTCAGAAAATGTCTGTTTGCTTTACTGAGTGCATCAAATGTTTTTATGCTTTCTTTCCATTTATGCCTGCAGTAATTACAGTTATATTGACTTAATTATGTCATTTGCACATTGTAAAGAATAGGAGGGGGTAAGTGCTATTTTCTTTTTACAAATACTTTTAGCATTATAAAAGTAAGTGTTTGTTTGTACAATAGGTAAAATAACAAGGAAGCAAAGAACTTATATACCTTGTCCTTGTATTAAATGTAGTGATCTATGCTGTAAGAAAGCCTTTTTTGCATAGTTTCCCATGCATGCTGCATTCTGGTTCCCAGGTTATATAGCAATGCTAATATATTTCTCTCTCTCTATGGGGCTGATCCAGAGTTTGGGCCCTGCACAGGCGCAGTTCCTGCGTGGATGCACATTGCAAAACATCCACAGTTGCGTTTTTTTGCCAAAATGCGCTACTGTGAATTGCACGCAATAAGCGCCGCTGTGCGCAAGCATTCATAGACCCGCAGTTTAGCATCTTGTTGGAATAATGGAATTTTTTTTTTTTTTCTTGTGTTTTTTAAAGATTTTTTATCATATGTGAAAACTTTGCCATTTCTAGCTTACATTTATCTAAATGGGGTTGACAAAATGCACACCAGTGACACAACAAAACCTAAACACTGCACAAAACCAAAGTGCAGGCCAGGGAAGCCTTACTGCAACTATTTAAAATAGGCTGAAACTATCAGCAAAGTATATCAAAAATACCAGTTGCACCATCCCTAGTCAGGTGCAGGCCCAAAGCTGCAAATGTTCAATACTCGCAATGTGCAGAGCTAAGCACAACAACAGACACGCCCCAAAATCCCATTAAAATATATACCTATATATATACCTATATATATTGCTTAGGCTGCGATATTGCTAAGGCTGTGACACCGGTGTGGTCACTGCATGGACACAGAGCACACCGCTGGCCCCCGACGCTAGCTATGCCCCATCTCCAACCGCCAAGTACTGGGAGGAATCAGTGACAGCTCTGGCCGATTCACCTCCACATCCAATGGGATGCGCCAAAGCCACGGAATCGACAGGTGCGGGGATCAATCAGAGGACAGAGAGAGCTGACAAAACAAAGCAGGGATTGGTGGAAAGGCTGAGGAAAGAGCGATGGGCATAGCCTGAGTTCCCGCCCACTGGCCGAAGTGACTGAAGTAAATGGTGTGTGATTGCCTGAAATTCATGAGTCTCCTGGAAATTCCAGGTCAGCAAACCTGCGTAGTGATACACCTCTAAAACATGGTAAAAATGTATATAACGTATATTCCCATAAGACGTCCCACTGTATAAGATGCACCTACATTTTGCCCATTTTATAACTGAGGAAATACATTTTACATTTTAGTAATTTTTAGTGACAGGGATTCCTGCTCTCACTTTGTTGGACAGTATAACATGTCCTGGCTGCGGCTGTCACATTTAGACATGGTCCCAGCTGTTCTGGCAGCCAGGATCCCTGCTGTGTTTAAAAAAATCCATAAACAAGTACACCCCTTGTATAAAACGTACCCTGCTTTTGACCCCCATATTTTTTGTAAAAAAGGTGCATCTTATATATGGGGAGATATGGTATATCAATATCCTTCATGCAGCTTGTGGATTGTTTGCTGAACCACTTCCAAAAAAACTGCCAGGATTGTTTACAATTTTCATCAAATAAACTAGAGCACACATGGAAAGCAGAACACTGTTGTACATTTCCTTGAGAACACTATTTGTTTTTGCAGCAGAACATGGCAAGGTTGTACCTTAATCACATATAATTAGCATTTCAAAGAATAAACTATTTTGACCAAATCAATTTACAAATATAATCTGGTAAAGATCCACTTGTCAAACAATTATAGATGATTTGCAGGGTCACACTGTAGCATATTACCTTATAATAGAAATGTGAAATACTTTATGAGATATAAAGCATTTGTTCTTCTAAAAAAATCACCAATAAACCATACTCACTTTTCTATGGCATCTGGGAGCTAAGAGCTACATATGAATTCAAATGAATTCCTGGTGGAATACCTTCCCCAATACCATGAACATATTATAAAAAGCCTTTTTTAAATGTGTTTTCCTGTTGACTAATTGTACGTCTTTCCACTACATTAGCTAGATGCAAGGAATATGACATGTGAAGAAACATACCCTATTAAGCACAAGGAAATGCATCTATTCTGAATTCGTAGCAACACTAGACAACAACATACTGAATATTGCACTTGGTTAATTCAGGAGCAAGATGTACAGTATATTTAATAACATTACAAATGGGTTGATAAAGGCTTGTTGGCAATTTTAGGATTATGGTCTCTCTTGGTAGGCTGCATATGAATCTGATGCATTAATTTTTATGTTCTATAGAATAAGACAGATTCCCTGTGTGCGATACTAAACAATACACCTTACACAATTACACACAGTACCTTATAATGCAATATAGCAGAAAACATGCATTCCCAAAAGGCTTCCATCATTGATCTAGATCCCTTCCTGGCTTCTGTGCTGGAAGTCTTTCCATCAGCAGACTAGGATCAGCTTTAATATATACGCAATTGAGGCTTTGATGGAGGTACATTGAACATTAAAGGCTTGGCTATGATACTCCCCATTTGGACCAATGTATAATATTAAAGGAACGTCCCTGCTGTCTTAACTTATGTGCGTGAGGTGCGAGAATCACAACCTCTCCTCTCCTAACTAGAAGACAAAACCAAATAGAAATGATAAAAAATAGGCCCCTAATCTACTGGATAAGCACCAATAAACACAACACTACGCTATAACCAATACATGAACAAATATGTGATCAGAAATTTCCTTATGTGCCTGATCTGATAATAACTGTACCGGAGGTTTGGAAAACATTTAGCAAATGTCACAGAAGCATTAGCTGCTATAAATTTTTATACCATGCTTATTTGTCTGCTTTTTGCATAATGTGAAAAAGTATAAAATGGAATGGATTATGCCAGAAGATATTATGGAGGCTTGCAATGAATTGTATGATCTTATTGTGTTACGTTATAACATCTATTGAAGAAGTCACATCTGTTAGAAGCAGATAAAAGCATTTTCTATACAATTGGGTATATTCAGAATGGGTAGTCACAGGAATGCACAGAATATAGAGTTCGAAAAATGTCTTTTTTGTATTACTCAATACCTAATCATTCTTTATTTCTCCCCACCTTTAAGAAGATTACATCTCAGAAGTAATAAAAATTACTAGGAATGCAACTAAATATAACTCTATAATAATCGCGTGGTGTTCTAAAAATATGAAATTATGGTTTAGCTACATTTTAGCTATCATTTTGCTGAATATTAAAAGTCTAATTAATCCAGAGCAGGGCAGAAAGTGGGTATTTTAAAGTGGGGGTATGGTGTTAAGCTACGCCCCCTTGTATAATCCCCGCCCCTCAGGACCCGTGAAAAATGTTCTCCTCCAGACCGAGGGAGGGTTGTTTATATAAGGGGGTGGGGCTTAGTGGGGAAAAGGTGTGGATATACCATACTGGTGTATACTGGCCCACTTTGAGCACTGATTAAGAATTTAAGGGTAACACAACAAGAGATGTAAATCTGGCCATTCACTAGAACAATGATCATTCTAGTGTGATTGGTGCCAACAAGCTCTTCTCCCCTCAACTTCAGCAGAGAGAAAGAACTTTCTCTTCCCTTTTCCGAAGCATGTCCCGTCCTGTCCCTATACATAGCCAGTACATAGCCAGGCTCCGATACAGGCTTCAGCCAAGGGAAGAGGAATTTTTGAATGACAGAAATGCCGCCCAACTGAATGGACGGAATGTCAATCATAATCGAACTTCCTCTTCCCAAATAATCACCCTCTCAGGGGGCTGGAATGTCCCATGCTGTGGCTCTAGTAGAGTATATATATATAATTATTTCTATATAATTAAGTGCCCGTGCCCACTTATTTATGTAGGAAAGACCAATAGGATGGTACGGCGTCTGACATTCCTTCCTCTCGGCACATGGATTGACACACACGTGGAGGGGATCAGTTACAAGTAAGGTGTGTGTGTATATATATATATATATATATATATATATATATATATATATCATTGTAGAGGTTGATAAGTGTTTATGTTTGTGAGGACCCCTGAAACAGCTGTTGGGTCTTTGGATGGGCATTATCTGCACTACTATCCGGGTATGAGCGGCACTAATTGCGCATGAGGACTCACAATATGATGCACCTTAGACAGCTTAGACAGCTAAGGAAAAAAAAATTTGAGGATAAGTCCACAGAGAGTTTCACTTGCCTATGATTGTCTATATTGCAATATGTATGGACATTCATGCTGGCCACCTGGATAGTATAGATTTTAACATTTTTAGTTTTTTTTTTGTATTTTTGTGATTTATTTTTGTACACACTACATATATATATATATGTGTGTTCTACAGTGCCCAGTGCTGCAGAACACAATATGCTGATGAAAAGATAAATGAAATGGCACAGTATTGTTTCAGAATTCAGATTGATGCTATTATCATGCCCTGACAATTAAGTGTTTTATCTCCATTTATTCAGTTGTACTTTGCCACTCGAGACGATTTTTAGCCCAATTCCACAGTTAAAAAATCTCACGTGTGGCCAAGACAAATCATGGTCACATGGAAGAGGCCAGGTTGGTTTCACACAGTTGGAGCCATATGCAGTTGGAAATAGATTTTATTACAGTGTCAACAAGCAGATTAGTCAGATGAGTACGCTTTGGTTATCAGCTGGCATTAATTTGATGTCTTTCAGCTTCTACAGAGAGTTTTGTTTTTAGCATAATGGTCATCTAAAAAAAAAGACACATGTAGCCATCTATGTAGTAACCATGTATAATATATTTGATGACTGGTTTACAATCCTGAGCACAAGAAATATTTTCCTTTTTCGTCTGCAATTAAATCCCATTCAAGTCACCTTTATTTGTAGAATAAAAGAAAATCTGTATCAATTATATGACAAACTTTGCAAACAATGAACTACTTGAAATAAGAGCTTTATTTTCCGCATATGTAATTGGGTTTACTCAGGCATGGCTGGGGTTATATTTAACCCATCAAGAGAACACATTAGCAAATGAATGTAATACTTATACCAATGCGCAACTAATTAGTAAGTGTATAACTAGATTCCCAAACACATATGCTGGAAGTGTCACTTATTTCACTAAGTCCACAGACCACAACTTATAATGTCACTTTAATTACTATTATTTCTGTATATTTTTAAATCTTTAATTTCTACCTACTTTTGCTGGATCGTTAGTAGTTTTTGGAAAACATACAATAGTGACATAGGTATTGAAAGATTTCATAGATTGGAATGATGGTATTACAATAAGAGACGTATCAGTCAGTGTCATTGCACCATACCCAGACTGTATACTATTGTCTTACTCATGAGTGAGCACAAAATATTTAATTGCAGGGGAGTTAAATTTAATTCGATGCAAACAGTATTAGAGTTGAGAGATAATGTTTCCTTCCACAAGTCTAATAACAGTGTAACAGTAACACTGGTCAGTATCTGTGTGCAACATGCAAAAATAAAGTATTCTCCCTGCATGCAAACACTGACATTCATTTTACCTCCTGCATGAGCAGATTGGCACACAGCGGCATCTGCCAGCCTGGCTCAGGTCCCATGTCTGTCTGTGACATGCATGGCATTTCCCCTGAGTTCCAGCTCTCCCATGCTGGCTTACATTAACTGTGTTCCTAGTCTTCTTACATAATCTAGGTTCCTGAAATTCTTCAGTCATTATTCCAGTGTCATTTGCTCCCATCTCCTGTAGGCTTCAGTGTACTATTGCTGCATTACTCTTGGACACTTATGTTATCAATGCAATATCAGCTTTTACTCAGATGAGAACATATTTCTAACCAGCTGTTCTCTTCTTACAGCTTCCCCAGTGGTTAGTATTATGAAGAACAGCCCGAATATCTGCATGTGTGTATGTATCACCAGATAAGAAAATTATATGGTGAATAATTCCGAATGAGAGTATAGAGGTCTAGGTTGGAAATTAACAAAGAGACACATTATTGCTGAATGTGCTTCTATTGTGGAGCATAGCAGGATGAACTAAGGTAAGTAAATAACATGCTTGTAAAGAAACAGAGAAGAGACATAAAGAGACAGAATAATGAGGTGTGAAGAAGGTGTGGGAGAGAGGAGACAAGAGGGTATAAAATCTGTGACAAATGCCAGACAGGGGATTGGTAAAAGTTACATCTAAGGATAATTTTATGAGTTTGGGAACACTCATTTCTCCAGTTCTGGGTGGGTGGTAGTCCCCTTATTTTAATAAATATCTTGTAGAAAATGTTATAGTCTAGATACTCTTCATAATAGTTTTTGTTCAATAATGGTTTGTGCCCTTAGATCATACATGGGTCACGTTCCTGATCTGCGAGCAGCAGAACAATAGGAATACACACACAGTGCCTGGATACAGTGATTCAAGAACTGTGTATGTGCTGTGGCTGACATTTTTTTCAAAAGGAAATTGTATATATTGTAGAACAAGACCCCTCCAGCAATGCCCTTGTGGTCTGCTCTCCAGATAGTCACTGCCACTATTGGTGTATAAATTAATTTTATGTCTGTACCTTTTGCGAGGGATGGCTCTATTTATTAACTAACTATTATTACTGTAAGGGCATTTCACCATGAGAGAAATAAAAAGTGAAGAGAGAAGCTAAAAGGACAACGTGGAGGAAGATGGGATAGAGTGGCAGAACAGAAGAATGATCAGGAAAGCAGATATCATGCTTAACATATAGCATGGCACCCCTGCCAACATAGCATTTTATGCATTGGATATAATTACTGTAATGTTTAATTTGTGATTGTCACCATAGTGACCACATCGGCTTGTTTAAGTGTTAAATGTTAAATACAATGACCATGCTTGATCCTTTGCACCCTATAATTCTGTAAAATGAAATATCTGAATCATGGAAAATCTATAAGTTAAATATAGTAAATAAGACACCTTTAAACATAATAATAAATATGTTCCAATACTATATATGTCGAGTGACTAGCTTCACAATTATTAAAAGTATACCCATCACTAATCGTTTGGCTTTCAGTGTTAAGTGATGAAAATAGCATTTAATAAGCTGTTTTCCACTCTATTATACATATTGATATTTTTGACAAGACATTCAGCTATTCAGCAAGAGACAGTATTTAATTGGTAACTTGCATTTTGACCTTTGCCATCTCAACGTTTCCTTATTGACTTTGACCTGCCCTGAGCACATCTTTTAAAAATGAATACCTTATTTAATCAATAGAGCTTTAGTATGATTGCCAGTATCTGCGCCCACTGATAGAAATACTTTATGGACAAAATGGAAGTTTGGAAACTGAGGATCTTGCGAGCACATATACCAATATGTAGCCATCTACACTGGGTGTACAGAATACACGCTTTTCTGGGAGTCTGTATCCCATTCCATGACTCACACGAATGATATATCATATCATTGACATTACATGTGATTGTTACCATAGTAACCGAAACCACTTGATGAGCTTCCGTCTGTGGCAAAGCAATAATGTTGCGTTTTTCTGACCAAAGTTGATGCCTGTTACAGAGCATTTGAATCCTACAATTCTATACAGTAAATTATCTGACTGATGGAAAATCTTTAAGTAAAGTAAGCGACATGTAAACATAACATTAAATGTGCTACAGAACATGGATACAATAGCATCACAAATAATTAAGTATTTGGCTTCACTAAGCATTTGGCTTTCAGTGTTACATGATGAAAAAAAGACATTTGTTAAGCTGTTGTTCATATTGATATTTTGATATTGACATGAGAGTCACTATACAGCACAGCTAGTATTTCATTGGTCATGTGCATTTTAACCTTTGTCATCTCAGTGTATTCTTATGAACTTTGACCATTTCTTATAAAAGCAAATATTTAAAATGCAAAATATGTAATGAATTACAATGATTGCCAGTATCTTCAACCTGCTGATGGAGACACTATTATAATTGAAGTTTGGATACTGAGGATACAGATCTGTGTCTGTGTACAGATCACACATCCTTAGTAGTCTGTGTGGAGTGCCACACAATTTGTATCTGCACCCAGACATACCATGCTGTATTTAGAAAATAATTTGCTTGCAGGAAAATGTTTTGCTCTTGTTTAGCATCTAAATACTGAATATGTTTTTGTAACAGTATGATTAAGTGAGGAAATACCACCACTCAACTAATTAGAACATCAAACCAGACAAGATTACTTCATTTCTGATCTTATTTCTTTAATCACCAAACCATTAACACTTTAATATTCAACCATTACACAACATGCGTCCATACCACATATGATGGGGGGGAGGGCGATTTCAAACCCCGGTCAAATGAGGATGATTTGATTTAGGGATTTGAGCTGAAATCCCCGTTGACTTGGTATGTATTCGCAGGGAATTGGCCAAATCAACAGGGGGATTTGAACATTACATCATCATTGTCGGTTTGAAATCCCTGTTACTGCTGTGGTAAATCATTCAACAGCCAATTACCTGGCACATTATTACAGGGTCAAAAGTGTCTGTTTTGCCATCTTTTTGTGATGTTGTATCTGTATTTGTTGGCAAACAAAAACTTTAACTTTTCATTTATAGTTATTCATACCTTATGTAAAGTAACAGATAACATATAAATGAAAAGGTAAAGTTTTTGTTTTCCAACAAATACAGATGCAACATGACAATAAAGATGAAAAAGTATAAACACTTTACAAAATAAAAAATGGGTAAATGGGTAAATGCACAACCTGCACACAATGTAACCCTATAAAACATAATCAGACTTACATGTTTTGCAATCAAAATGGATCCTTTAAATAGTGTTCCCAGTTAGCAATCACTGGTTTGTATAGGGAAATGCATTAACTCCCTTTAACCAGGTGTTGATTTGCCTATTGTCGATTTGGTAAAATGGACAGGGGTATTTGAGGTAGATTTTGCAAATTGACAGCGAATTTGAAAACTGTATGCTTTATATGGAGGAAAGCGCCACGTCGATTTGAGAAAGGGTATTTGAAATCAACAGCCACTCATGGGATTTCAGACCAAATCGACAGGTAGTAAATACCAAAAAGGCCAATTCTACAAGCAAATCAATTTGTCAATTTGATCAAATCGCCCTTTAGTGAATTTGCCCCATGGAGTGTGTTAGATAGCCTAATCGGTTGAAGTAGGTTGCTCCAGTGTTAGGGGGCTCCTCAGGAGAAGTCCTTGGTGCGTGAGTGAGAGGTAGAAATCATGTGGGATGTAGAGAAGGAGAGAGTCTTGGAGGTTGTCTGGGGGAGGTAGAGGTGGAGTGGTGGGAGAGGAAGATGAGTCTAGCTATGATCATTATAATACTTTATTGCAGTTTTCTTTATTTGTTGACTAGAGGTGAGAAGGTTGTATAAAATACGACAAATCTGAATTAAGGGAATTGCAAGTTGGACCAAGAAAATATTCACAACATTTGAGGCAAAACACAATTGTCTAATCACACAATTAGAATTCTATATCAAGAGCCATTTAAGATCAGAGAGTGCATGGAGAGGTTTATTGATTGGGTCTGTGCTGAATAGTAGCCACCGGAGAGTATATTACATAGTTGGAGGTGGTGAAAGGTATAAATTTGGAAAATATCTTTAATCACTGTATTTTTTCTGCCTTCAGATCTTAAATCAATTGATGTCATTAGGGCTTTTCCCTAGAAGTGAGGCAGCAGTTGCTGTCTGCAATGTAGGGTGCTCTTGCTGTCAGATGTTACTGTTATCATAGAGATTATCATATATATATATCTATATATATGCTCTAGCAATCTGCATAGTTTTTATGCTGTTGACAAATTGAAACTATTTAATAATTGTCACAAGTAGAGTGTACTCAATATTACTTCTCTTCTCTTTACAAATTAATATTCAAATAATTTTTCTGTCACTAATGATGCCATGTGGTTTCTGACAGACACTCTACAAATTTGCATTCTGCATTGTTTTCAGTCTTACTGTGTCCAACTACAAAGATCTTCTGCTCATCACATATAATAAAAGGACATTTTGGTCCATTTTGTCATGACCGTAATGCTGTAATCTGTAATCGCGGTGAGATGATAGATGTCACTGTTATAAGATTGGAGCAGCGTGGCCTGGAGCCAGCATGAAAGCTGAAGCCCCGGGTCGGAAGAGGGAACGCATCAGATTCACACAGGGGATTCCAGGGACCAAGTGGCAAGAGGGGGAACCAGCACTTAAAGGTGCAAATGTATACCATAGCAAGACCATGTGGCAATGTGAGGGGTGCATATGAATTTTAATTCTACTGGATACAGAGAAACACTGCTTTTGCACAAAGAACTGCTTAACTTTGTCTTTGTAAGTTAGACTTGAGCTACGAAATGCCATCTTTTAACTCTAATGTGTGATAAGTGATAATTTATGAGATCATAAACTGTGAGGATACTTTTACAATTATTATACTTCTTGGTATCATTACCTAAGCCTGTTGATATTTGGAAATGACACCTTTGGAGTGTCAGCTCTTCACAATGGGGCAATGGTGGGGTATATCACTAAAGAGAGGCTGTACAGTCAAGGTACACAGTGTACTTTTTTGTCTAGTCTTATTATATATAAGTAGAAAGAATATTTTTATTTTGCTGTCATTAAAAGTGTTATTACACACACACACACACACACAATATATATTTATAATAGTACTCCAGTGGGTCCCAAACTGTGTGCCTAGCCCCCCTGGAGTCTGCAACAATATCATTGGGGTGACGCGGCATGTCTTTACCGACGTGGTGGCACATTACGTGTTGCTTAAAAGCACAATTTTACTTCTTTTATATAGGTTATACAAGATTTGATGTCAACATGAAGTATTTCTGTCTTTACCTAAATAGTTATTATGCTGTTAGACTTAAAAAATGACTGATTGGTAATTATTTTGTCTTAGGAGTAATTAAAAAAAAAAAATGGAGACCCTAAGCGTGCCAGGAACTGAGTAAGTCTGGAAAGCACTGGTATACTCCATATTCTTTTTAATCTTCAGTGTACAATCTCTTCTCTTCTATTTTAAAAACTATAAGTATGTTTAATCACCATTTTATTTGAAGCAATAATATCAGCTATAATTAGGGTTACCACCTTTTTGTCTTAAGATTCCCGGACACAGATTCTTTTTTTTTTTTTTA
>JABWIB010001567.1:45352-60062 GCA_016617825.1 Platyplectrum ornatum | reverse complement strand
GTTCGACGTCAGCGACGCTCGCGAACGGGGGGGGGTGAGTACGAGCCGGCTCGGCTCGTACTCGTAACAGCAAAATTCGGGTGGGTTCGGTTTCAAAGAAACCGAACCCGCACATCTCTATGCAAAATAATGATGTAATGGCAGTTATAGTTAAAAGAACTTAAGTTTATTTGAATTTTACTTTATTCTGCATAAATACTGGTCCTGAACGTGATGTATTTACAATTGTGCTACAATATTTTAAAGTGCTATATCCATACCTCCCAACTGTCCTGATTTTAGCTTCACCGTCCAGCTTTTGTGCAACTGTCCTGCTGTCTTGCCATTGCCAACCTACAAGTTTGTCTCGATAAGGGGACAAACTGGTAGGAAATAATTTTTTATAAAAATTTAAGTAAAAGTTATGTAACAGGCATGGGCAGAATATGGTATAGGCAGGGTCGAGTAGGACTTGTTTGTCCCGATCTACCCGAGACAAATGTTGGGAGGTATGTATATCGAATATGCTTTCTTGTCTTTTTAACTGGCAGAATAGTAGTGGTATAGTAGCAATATGGGTTTTTACATGCTAACAACACAATTAATTAATACCAGATGAATTTGCTTATTGAATACAAATACCGAACAGCTTTATTTTTAAACTTATTCTATTTACAGATCTTAAATGTGCCTCACCATGTAGATCGACATGTATTGCTCAAGCATATCTGATTCATTCCACTACTTACACCTCTGGATCATCCCCAGTGACACCTTAATTATAATGCAATATTATGCATTTTATGATGACATTGACCAATTTACACACTACATAGCCTTTTGTACAATTGCTTGTACCAATCACTGAAGCAGTTCATTATGGTGCATGGTTAGTTTAATGCCAAGTCAAGGGTCCATTCACTTGTATGCCATATATTATGGTCTACTAAAAAATTATACAGGACTACAAAATATACAAATGAGAATAATATTATTTTTTTCAGTACATTTAAAATTATGTATAATTCAATACTACATAGAGATTACTATTTATACTATATAACCTATATAACAAGTGGCCTAATGTTATAAATAAAAAAAAGAGACAAATCAATAAAACGTTAAAAAAATGTCATGTACACCAGTAGTACACCATTAAATATTATCATGTAAAAAGCCATTTATATTGTTTTTTGCAATGGCAATGTTAGATAGCGGCAACGTATTAATAGGAATGCTTAAGTGCAAAAAAACAAGAAACCCAACACATTTATTTAAATCAATAATGTTTATTAAAATAAAATACTTTTCTTTAGAAAATTACCTGCGCTTTTGACCTTGTGAGATACTGTAGGTGTATGCTGAAAATGCTGTCGGATGCGCAGGCAGCAGAAGGATGAGCAGCAGTGTGCTCGTCTTTCTGTTAGTACTCTTGGGGGTATATTTACTAAGAAGCGTGAATGAGTGGTTGAAAATCTCGCTGAGACTCGCCACGAGTTTGCTGCGCGTTTGTAAGCGCTTTAAGTGTATTTATTAAGCAGCGTATTTTGTAAGCATTTGGATTTCGCTGGCTTGCTTCAGCGAGATTTGTCATTGAGTTTAGTTGAATTTGCAGCGTTTTTTGTAAAACTCGCTGCCGCAAGATTGTGTAAAGCTCACCAGCGAGGTAGAGAAAGTACAATTTGAAATACGCCTGTGAAAGGCACCTCTATTTGAATCCGCAAGATTTATGAAACTCGCCAGCGAGATATGGTCGAGACTAAATCTCGCTGCTTAGTAAATTATGGGCAACACATGTCCAACATGGAAAAGCGGTCGCAAGCGTGTTTGTTCGGACAAGATTGTAATACCTTTCGAACATTAGTAAATACTAAAACCACCTTCTCGCAGTCAAACACGCCACATCGCAGCGAATTTCCAAACTCGCAGCTTAGTAAATATACCCCCTGATCTGTGATTGAGCAGTGATCAATTTCCATGTGTATAGAGTCTAATTGTTTTAGGACATTGTATACATCTCATACACTACATGTATTAATATATTAAAATGGTTGTTTTTTGCTATTTTCAGGAGCTTACCACTAGGTTGCAGCATTGTATTGATTTGTGATGGAACTAAAGTATTTTCAAAATAGATTTATTAACTTTTTTTGATCACCTTTGACATGTGACATTTCTTTGTACGTGTTTGAAGACCAGCAGTCTGGTTCCTCTTTAGCATCAGTTCAGGGCTGAGGTAACTGACGGATAGTGGGAATACAGGTGATCAGACATTAATCAGTCTAATAAAAGAACAACATAAAACATGATTTTAGGCACAATGCATTACACTAGCACACAAAGGCTGGCCCACTCTGCCCTATTGTTACGAGGTGTTCCTCTGTATTAGAATTTAGTGTCTGCTTTAGTTCAGCTGTAAGTGCTGCTGCAACCATGTGTCCTTGCACTTCCTACAAAACTCCTGCACCAGCGCTGATGGAAGTATTTGCACATACATCTCGCTGGAGGAGATCAGGACGGCCTTGCCCAAGCGGAGTTGGGCACCACCCCTTTTCCCAAGCGTGATCGCACCAACTTGTACACTTTATTTAAAAAAAAAAAAAAACATTATTACTTAACATTTTGTCCCCTTAGGTGGGCAGGTAGGGCAGACGGACAGTCAGGCAAAATCCGCACTGTCCATGTTTCAATGTGATGGGTGCAAATGAATATTAGTTCTGTTAACTAACAAAGATCTCACAAACTGCATAGCATTATGTTAAATCTATACATTAGAGATGAGCTAGGAAACTTCACCTCTCACCTGTAATTCTGTTTTCACATTTGAAACTCGCCTCTCCTGCAGTTGAGTGTTTGGATTTGCCCAGGCCTACACTTACACCTGTTTTACACTAACTCCCAAACTCTAGATCAGCTAGTGCCTGGACTCTGGATAGGGCAGACGCATTTTCAGAAACTGATATGGGGGCTTATCTAGAGTTTAGGAGTAAGGATTCACCTCTGGATAGCACTCATAGAATCCGCAGCCTCGACAATGGGCTTTTTTTTGTTATTGATAGAAAAGCCCAGATTTTTTATGTCGTTTCCAGCATTAAAAAAGCTAATTTACATTATGTTTTTATCAATGGTCGTGCATAAATAAAAACCATGTACAAAATACATTTTTGAAACAATATTATTTATTATATATAAAAGAAACCAATTTTTTTTTTTTTACAAAACATGTAGTTTTTCATGGGATGGTACCAGCACAGGACAGAAGCAGAAGGAGCATTCCCTGCTAGACTGCATAATTAAATTAGGGAAAAAACCCTTTCTCTCATTTAAATATGCAATCCTGCAGTCGAAAGCGCCAGTGGAGGGATGGGCACCCATGCACCCATCCTTCTTAGGAGAAGAGCCTTTTCCCTGAGCAGCTCTGGATCAAGCCCCAAATAGATCTGGGTAAAACCTATCATTAAAAGTGACTTTTCCTTGCTCAATTGTATTTTACAGATTACTTATAAAGTAATTTGCAGTTTGCAAATTCTAAATGCAAAATAAATGTTTTTCCCTGTATGTAAAAAAAAGGTACTTTGCTCATCTCACATTGCAAATTGGTTTTGTTCAGGTCTACACTTTTTGTCCTTAAAAGAGGTATAAGACTACTCTGGGTTAGACTTATTCATTATTAATGTTGCTCATAACTTTGTAATATCCCAAAAGTTTGTAAAACATGCAAATATAATTAACAAGAAAATGTAATTGTAAAAACAATTAAGACAGACAAGAAAGGCAGAGAAACGAAATCAATAAAACAATATCAGAGATATTACAAGAAACATTTCCATTGTGAATCTGGAACAAAATTCTTGCTTTGTTAGTCACTCTGCAGTACTCCATTACACCACATGAGGGCGGTATTGCTTGTCTTTTTCATTAAGAACTTTACAACACAAAGTGGAATGAGAGTTAATTAGATTTTTTATTCTGTTTATTCTTTCACATTTAGCAAACAAAACCTTAGAAAAAGGGAGAACGTTGCCTAAAACCTGAACAGAAGAGTGTTTCTTCCATACGTAATGTCTAAGCATATTATAACTACAAGTAAAATGTGTTTTTGCATAAAATAAAATTAGCATACTATATTTGTCTTCTTTATAGTATTCTCTATGCTCGTCTTCATTTTATATCTGTTTCTGCTATAATATGTGAGATATCATAGCTGCAAACATGATTCAATTAAACAGATTTTCCGTTTTAAAGAAACTGAGTTGAAACGTATTTCAGAATCAATTCAGGTTTAACTCTAACTTTGCCTTGTACAGTTATGGAATTTCAGTAGCTATTTAGCTATAGCTTCATTCTCAATGGGAATGGGAAATATATGGGGCAATGAAGGAATACATAGGTGTCACAAGTGACTCAAATGAAATGCAAACGAGTGACATATATTTATTCAAGTGAGAAGGAAAAGAGCGTCTTAATATTATAGTTTTTAGTATAATTCTAGTGAGTTGTGAGGACTGAAAATATCATTTACAATTTACATCGTTACCATGAGTTTTTACATTTAAAAAATGTATATAAAATGTATAAACATTTCTGTAAAAACATTTACTAGTTAATCTTTGAAAAGCAGCTTTTATAAATGAATCAAGGTGTGCAGGAAAAAGAGACACAGATAATAACATTGCAATTTCATATATGAAATAATCCTTAAACAAAATCTAATAGATTTGTACCATCCTGGAATAAAAATAAATTCTACTACTCATCATGAAAATAAAAAAGACACAAACTCATATGTACTAATAATAAGTTATAATGGACATTGTTAAAATGCATTATTTTTAAATGCATCATTGCATTATTTTTGTAGTCTTCCAGACAAAACATGTCATTTAGCTAATAAAACCGAAATTTTTATTATAGAATACAAAGGAGGACATTTTGTATTATTATGTATTATTTTGTATTACTGTTGAATGAACAGTAATACACCTTGCTGAGGTAAAAACATTTGAATACATGTGAGTATATAGAAATACACCTTTGCTAAAATAGTATAGCATTATGTGTTTTATATGAGGATATATTAGAAGCAATCCATTGTGTTATTTTGTAGCATTTTGAAGTACTTAAAAATAATATTTCAATGTGAGCTTATCATGCAAAATACTAGTATTATAAACACTTATATACAGATATTTTGAAGATAAACATTAAGAACCTGACTTATTTTGTGTTATACTGTTTTGTTAATTCTTATTTATTTTTTTACACTTAATATATACAGTGCCTTTAGTTATTATTTCATAAAATGGCATCATGAAACCTTTACATATTTTATATGAAATTCTTTGGAAGAACGCATCACATAGTTAAGATTTTTCTTTGTTTGGGTTTTTTTATACAAATTTTAATGAGACTTATTTTCTATGAGAGAGATACAGTTATCGCTCCTATAGGGTATAACATTCTGCCTTTATATGAGGCACAGCAACAATGAGAACTGTTCATGCTTAGACTGGAGCGAAAGATGGGTTCACTGCGGCCCATTGGCTTGTGTCCGCCTCCGTCTGCTCTGCCCTCGTGGAACAGGTAGTTCCATAATATATGAGAATAGGGGTGCATTCTTTTTGAAAGGTCACTGTGCTTCCATTATACATTTACACTATCTCAACAGATAGTGTAACTTTAGGCACAGGTCCTTTTCAATAGGACAATTACAATTTTTGTTAAAATTGTTTAAAACAATGTTAATAATTTTTTCATTAATTATGTGCATAATACAATATTGATTATGTGATTATATATATATATATATAATCTGAAATTTTTATTACTGTAGAATACCAGCGGAATATCACCACTATGCTCTGTCATTGCTTAAAAAAGGTTTTAATTTAGTTTTTGAATGCTGGAAATTCAAATATTAGACAATCCATTTTAGGGATGGATTGGATTAATTAAAAAAAGAACTTCTGAAATTTGAATGTCCATAGTTCAATGTGAGTATATTACTTTTATTAAAGAATAAAGTTTTTTCTTATCAATATTACACCAGCAGAAGCCTATGCATTTTTTCTGTTCCTGCATACACCCTGCATACATCGGGACGCGTGAGAAGTAGACCGGTAGATCAGGTGTTCGGGAAGGAGAGATTGGGGTTGAGCAAAACGAGTGGGATAGACGCCGGGAAGCTGAGACACAGTAACTGGTACTAAATGCCGATCAACCCCCAGACTCTGGAGAATAGAGAAAATATTACATATAGAGATTGTGAAAAACTGATTTTGAATATCGTGGACTTCTTTGTGAACTGTGATTGACAGATAACAACTAGAAGAGGTAAAGTAGTGCTTAAATCTCGGCGCACTCCTGGGATTAGCGTTCCAAACTTAACTTCTAATAGTTAAAATATACATTTTACTTGAAAAGATACAAAAAATAACAATTGCATCAATATTACAATCATAAATAACAACTGTATGAAGGTGTATAATAAGGAATGCCTGAACCGTGATGCCAAAAATATAATTAATAATTTGAAGTGGAAACTTACCATTTGATATCATTAATACAATGGAGGACCTGCTATTTGTTATTTTAAGAATCTTCTTTTTATATGATCTTTTCTATCATTTTACCGGATATTTAGCTTTTTTAAGAAATCACTCAATAAATATTAGAAGTTAAGTTTGGAAAGCCAATGCCAGGAGTGTGCCGAGATTATAACCACTACTTTTTCTCTTGTAGTTATATATTTTTTAGTGCTTGAGCTGCACCCTAGCCATTACTGGAATTGTGGACGTTACGCACAATGATATATTTTGGTTGGGGATAACAGAGTGTTCAGGCCTTGTGCTGAACCATTTTGTTTCTGTTGGTGTGATTGACAGATGATGGGATCCTAAAGTTGAAAACTCTGGATTGACTGTACAACATTCCAAGAAAAAAAACTTTGGATCAACTTCTATGTGTTAAGCTTTCTTATAAAAAAATAAATAAAAATAATAATGACAATAATTACAAAATAAGGATCTCTGTTCTGGAAAAAAGGGACACATAGAAAACCCATTTACTGTGTATTTGTACAAGGAACCTGATCCATAGTGCTTGGAAACTTAAAGATCAAGAACTGCTTATACTTTAGTACATTTAGTACATAGTAGTAGCGCTCAAAATATACTTTACATACTGTGTAACATCATGTTTTGTGCCTTTGACTATTTGGATGTGCAAGCAGTCACAGGCGGACATTTGCGTCTATCTTTCATGCTCAAGCATGCTCAGTCTTAATTTATACCGAGGTTACACCTAAAAAAAAGACGCATAGCAGCATCAAAGAATACACACAGTGCTAAATAATGCTATTATTGCAATAATGCACCTAAGAAGTAAGTGAAAATGCAGTTCTGGAATAGGTTGTACTGCCAATGAGATACATGCATTGAATGTGACAAGATGAGACGTGTAATGCTGTAGCTTATATTAGTTTGCATATTTCAAAGTTTCACTTTATTATAAGTATTCAAATTAAAAAGGTTTCATGACAATAACTATTTATACATTTTTTTTTACCAATTACATTTTCTTTTAAGGAAAAAAAAACAAATACCAATGAATTAAAAAAGGTGGCGTAAATTGTGACAATGCACTGCTATTAATAAAAAGTAATAGTGTAGTGGCGTGTATGCAGTGTTTTTTACAATATGTTTTATTCTTAAATTACAAAATTTACTAGATTTACTAAACAACGGGAATGAAAAAGTGGAGATATTGCCCATAGCAATCAATCAGATTTTAGTTGACATTCACTAGTATGTAGTAATAAACTGAGTTAGAATTTGATTAGTTGCTGTGGGCTTCGTCTTCATCTTTCTATTCTGGCAGTTTAGTGGTGCTGTTTGCACCACTAAAGCGCCCACTTTCTAATTTTAAAATAGAGAAGCACCCCATTAGCTGTACACCCCATTAGTGTACAGCACACAAGCAAACACATGAATGATTAGCTCTGCCTTTGAGTTTCTGAGAAACATCAGAATATTTATTTTACTTTTCAAGCTGTATTTTTGTGTTGGTTAGTTTTTTCAATCATATATTACCCAATTGTCTGTCATATATACATATATGTAAAACACATGGGACAGGTGCAAGTTATATAAAGTCATTTTCTTATAACTAAAGCCGGCTTAGCTGATAATGGCTTGATGAGCAAAATCAAGTGCCATTTTGATTCACAACAAGCATTCAGGGTCTTGCATCTGTACGGCTTAAATGTATACAAATGACATGTAACTTGATTTTGATAGAATTTCTCTCTTGAGGCTGACACATATGTAGATTTATCATCTGTTTGTTCCTTTTAAATAAAGTAAATGTAACCTAAGTAAATAAATAAATAAATAATGGAATAATGGAACCTGGTTAATATGATGATAAATTAATTTAACTTTAACATTTTAAGAAGTGATTAGAAAGAAACTTAAAATAATTTTTACATTCAATATTTTGCACAAATTATGGCTCATTTTTGTAACTAAATAAAATTTAAAAACGTTTTAATCAGAGAAGTCCTGATATATATTTTGAGATGAGTGAGTACATGTATATGGGTGCAGTGTTAACGATGGCTAGGTTAGCAACATGATTTTGTATTTAATTCTGTAAAGTACAGGCAACCAGAGTGGACTAGCACTAGAAGAGCCTTTTGCAACGAAGATTAGTTTGGCTGCTGCACGTAATATAGACTGTTGGGGAGTGATTTTATACTGTGGGAGCCCAATTAGAAGAGCTTTATAATAATCAGTTCAGGAGATGAATGAATGAATGAACGAACGAATGAATGAATTTTTGCAAACAGATTGTATGTGTGGGGTAAAGGACAATTCACAGTCAAGGGTAACACCTAGACAGTGAGCTTTATGAGTAGGGAATATTTCAGCATTGTCAACAGAAATAGAGAGGCCAGATGGACAGCTTTTATGGCAGGTGGAAAGATTATTAGTTCTGTTTTTGATACATTAAGTTTGAGATGGCAGAAGACATCAAAAGTGAAATCACAGAAAGACATTGAGTTACACGGGCCAATACAGTTGGTGAGACATCAGCAGTGGATAAGTATATATGTGTATATTTCTGCACAGAGATGATACTAAAATCCAAATTGCTTTATTAGATAGAGATAGAGCAATGGACCTAAAACTGAGACTTGTGGTGCTCCAATAGATAGGGAAAGTGCACGGAAGGTGGATCCAGAAAAGTGAACACTGAAAGAGCAATTCGAAATATTTGATATAAACTAGGCTAGAGCTTTGTCCTGAATACCTAGTGATTGTAACATTTGTATAAGTAGTGAGTGGTCAACAGTATCAAAAGCAGCAGAAAGATCCAGGAGAATTACGAGAGAGTAGTGACCTTTGGATTTAGCGTGATAAGATTATTAACTAACCTGTAAAGTGTTGGGAACAAAAACCTCTCCCTCCTCCCCTCCCCTTATGTAAACAATCAATCGCAGCCAATCACAGCACATTTTCTTAGTAATGCTGTGTACTGGTAGCAAAAAGCAGGGTTCAATGTGAACAGTGCAGACCCTGCTTTTTTTTTTTACAAAAAAGCTGGCTTTTTCAGCTAAACTGAACTCTTCTTTTTTCACAGCCCCTCCAATTTCCCCAGCTCTACACCCTGGCTCTTAAGCCAGCTTTTTTAAGGCTGGTAATGTGCCAATTTCTTTAAAAGTTTAGTTCGAGAATAGGCCTCCGTAGGGTGACTATATTTCCCTAATTTAGTGGACATGTAGAAGTGAGGCCAAAGAAAAAAGTTCTCAAAAAAGGTAAAAACAAAAGTTCATTAGTATCATCAGTTTAAAGGCCACAATGCCAGCCATTGGATTGCATAATTCGCCCACCTAGCCTGTGGCCTGTGAAGTTATCACTTGGCAGCATTAAGTTTATAAAAGAATGGTCTAAAATAGTTATCCAGGATAAACTGCAATGTAGTCTCCATATTTGCAATAACCATATATACAGGATAGATAGATAGATAGATAGATAGATAGATAGATAGATAGATAGATAGATAGATAGATAGATAGATAGAAAAAAGATCCCCAGCACCGGTAGGCAGTGACTAACTCTGCTACTGTATATTTAAAATAAAACGGCAGGTTAGTTGCATACATTTGAAATATATGCTTATGCTTAGCCAACCACTTACAAATCTTTTCTGCAATGTATTTTCAACCTAAGTGCAAGACTCAACTTGGGAAACTCCCCATAACGCCTCCCAAACAGCTTCTCTGAGACCCCATACCATCTCAGCTGAGATCTCAGACATGCTTTTAAAATACAAAAGATGGAGTCTGCACATTAATGTGTAAGCTACAACAATACAGGTGCTAGTAAGGAATAAGCCATTAGCCAGTGACCAACTAAACCTTGTAAGTGGCAGGTGGCTAAACATATTAAAATTAAAATGTATGTGACTAATGTTGCTGACATTTTATTTTAAACATAAAGTAGCATAATTAGTTTTAGTTTTGTTTTTTGTATGTATGCAGAGGTGGTGATAGGTCTCTGGGCACCCTAGCTGAAGTTTGACTTGTCTTCCCCCCACACACTTATATATACCATACTCTCTCAATATAATACCCACCATGCTCTCTCCATATAATACTCCCCTAAACTTTGTCCATATAATACCCCCTGTCCTATATAATATATATCCATATAATATCCCCATATTATCTCAGTATATGTCTTCTTCTGTTCTGTGATAGCCCTTCTCTCTCATGCTATGTTATGCTCTCTTTAACTCTCATGCGACCTCCCTCCCGCCCGTCTGTCTCTCCCTCTTGATGTCTCATACCCCCCTCTCTGTCTCATGGCCCTGTCTCTACTATCTGTCTCATGCCCCCTCTATTTCTTTTTGTCACATGCCTCCTACACAGTCTCAGTCTCCTGCCTCTAACTCTCCATTGCTCACTCTCCCCCTCCTTTCTCTTTCCTGCTCTCTCTCCTTCTCATGTGTGTCTCTGTCTCCTCTCAGCACTCATCTGTTCCCGGCAGATGAGACAGTTTACCATAACAAGAGGAAGCACGCTAAGAGTTGCCCGTTACATTTTCTGCATTGGGCGTCACCTGCTGGTCACTCCAAATATTATTCAACTATGAAATGTATCCAGCGATTTGCATAGTGTAGTCACAACTATGAGAAAAGCATGTGGAGGGAAGTGTTTTTGCCATGGTTGCACCGGCCTTGTATCTATGCAAAAATATTTTTTTCCTTTCTAGCACCTCCATAGTGTTAGCATTCAAATTAATGTGCAGACTGCATCTTTGTGTATGTATAATATATATATATATATATTATATATATAGTATAGTTTACTTGAAAGCAGTATAGTTTAGTTGCAAGCATACCATATTTCATATTATTATTCTGCAGTGGCAGTTGAATGCTGTTGATGGTGGAGAGCATTCTATGCTTTTTGTACTGATGACCAAGGTGCTGGGTTGCAAATAAATGCAAATGTGTATGCTTATTTTTCTTCGTGCATTTCTTATTCCTTAGGAGTAACAAATCTCCTTTTACATACTCATCTCAATCCTTCTTGAAAAGTGGTGGGTGCAAATGTAGTGTCACTAAAGGAATCTGTGCTATTTTGATGTATTTGCCTTAGTTCTGTTGCAAAATGTTTCGAAATTAAGTCCGAGGTTTCATTTCAAGTAAGATGTGCCATCTGTGATCATATTACTGTAGCTGTCTAGGAGGTCAGTCTCTTATGGTTTGGTGGTGTTATTGACTGTGTCACTTTCATACTGGGTTTATAAAGTCCTGGATTGTACTTTGTCTTTCTGCTTTATTTTATTGGAAATTATTTTTTCACTTGTTTTTGTGTCTATGCATAAATTAAAAATCTGCTGAAATTTATTATTCATCTGAGATGTAATTAATATGCAAAAATATGCAAATGAAGATGCAATTAGGCTTCAATTCTCTAGTGGAATTTTCCATTATAATTTAATACAAAGTAATAGAGTAATTGGTGTCACGTGTAATTATAGTTACTCAAGTGTACTTGCAGACGTGCAAGTGATGTGGTATATGTTAGTTACCTTATGCAAATGTAGTAGCCAGTCATTTAACACTGGACTACAATGTAAACAAAGATTACATTCAAATAGTATGAGTAATAATGACCCCACTTTCTTTTCATTTTAAGAATTACGTGAGTAATTTTAACTAATTTTCTGCATTTACTTACAAGATTTTAATTAGTTTTATACAGTGAGCTGTTTATTACCTTGAATTTATATTATGCAATTATTTTCTATTCAGACAGAGAAAAATGCATTAAAATGGCCATAAAAAACAGATTCTTTTTCCTGCTTCAATATATGCCAAATAACTATTTGCTCAGAATAAAATAACAAATACCTAATGGGAGTTGCAATGGTACACTTCGAGTATATTTGTTCATTTTGAAATGCATATGTCTCAATTGTATATGAGGGAGCCATTAATATGTGTATTACATGAAGACTGGTTGTATCTTTGTACAGAAGTGTAAAGTGAATTTTTTCCACATTTGTATAAATAGACATTATCATTTTTTGGGATATATTTTTAGGATTATCATTATTAACAATGCAGAGATGCTTGCAGTGGATAACTAAGGTAAGAAATTCAGTATTGTCAAACATCCTCTAGCTCGCACAGGGTCACAATTTTCAGAAAGACCCACAAGCACAGATATTTATATATATGTATATACACTAGCTGGAGTACCTGATGTTGAGGTATGCCGTGAGGCCCCACAATAAGTGTACAGCAAAAATTGCATACCTCCCAAGAGTCAGGTGTCTGTCCTGCTGTCCCTCCTGCCTACACTTTGTCCAATTAGGGGATAAAACAGTTGTTTGGTAACATTTTGCCCAAACGGGGTGGGGCTCATATGGACCAAAAGGGGGTGGGGCTTGAACAGGGTTTGAACAGAGTTGGGGTTGAGCTTGGGTGGAGCTGGGGGTGGGACTTAATTTGCCAGGTACTATGCCAAAAAGGTCTTCTGCTGGGTTTTGGTTGAACTGAGTCAGGGTTGGACTTGGAAAATTATATTCTGGGACAATAATGTTGGGAATTATGAAAATGTGGTTTTTAATTAATAAATAAATGGCTATTCCTTTCATTTTTACTCATGTGTAAAGTTTTAAGATTATAGCTTGTAAACATTGTATTTGTATAGAAAGACAGAAAGGCACAGTTTTGCTTTTGTATTGTAGATTATTGTTATGTAGTCATAAAGGAAAGAGAAGGAAATTTATCACATTTAATAGAAAGACTAAAGATATAAGAGAGGCCATTACAAAGCAATGGGTCCAGATAGCAAACAAACAGAACTTTGGGGTTTGCTAACAAAACTTTAAACTTAATTATTTAACCAGTAACAGGAGTGATTTCAGATGATTGGAAAATTACAAATGTAGTCGTTCTTCATCAATGTGTAAGTAGGGAAGAAGCTGTCAACTACTGACCGTTAAAAGGCGCGTTTTGGAAGCAAACCACGGCGTCCTTTGAAAAAGCCACCCACGTTGGGCGAAACGTGAGTCAGGACATTACTAGGAGGAACTGCGTGACACCTCCGGGATAAGTGACTATATAAGACTTATGCCTTTTATTGAGATATATGCATTTTGTTTGGTATGGACGATTACTGCTATGGAGTTCATACATACTATTTTCAGTTTCAGTCTCCATCCCATGGGCTATTGTTCCCAAGTGTAGGGAGGGACAGAGTAGTGGCCCAAGGGGGTGAAAATTACCCATGAGGGTACTAGTCCGGGTTTAGGAGATAAGAATTTTCCCCTGTATAGCTAGGGAGTCTGACGCTGATATAAATATCTGCCACTCTATACTGTCATATATTTTGCCGGACACATTTATTGTGTTTTAATATGCTTATGTAATATTTATATTTCACATTTTGCACTATCTTTGTATTTAATATGTACTTTAGTCCTTTCTTTAATTAAAGACTTTTTAAATTTATGTTGTGGCTTTCTTATAAATATAGAGTGCAGAGCATTTAAAACACCTCTTGCCGAGATACGTGACAGATTGACTGCTTTTGGTCTTCCTGTTAGTATTCTCAAATTCCTTTTTTATATTATTATGTAAGGTGTAGCTCTAGCACCTAGAAAAATGATATATTACTAGTGTGGTATCACTTTCTTTTCCCTACTTGTTATCAAACACGAGTAAATCAGACATTAGCATTAACCTACAGTTTCTGTTTAAATAATATTTCATATATTGGTACGTAAAATCAAGTCCAAGTTAAAAAAAATGCTAATAATATGTAATGCCAACACCCTTCAAAAGAATATTATTTTATATAAGTTTAACATATAATATATCTTTTCTACTATCTAGCTAAGGTAATCCACAGGAACAAGCATAACAATACACAATTAGCTGACATGTTTGCCCAAAAAACTATTACAATGTGTCTGGCTTTAAAGCTGAATGTTTCAATCATATAGGACCAGACTTAGAAACATTGTCTTCCACTCCCTTCGCATGTGCACTATATCCCGTAGCTTCTGTGCAATCCAGACCTGATAGTATGCATGAAGGACAAGACGATATTAATAGTAAAGTACGGACTGGCTACATACTATCATGGTTTCCTCACCTCCATCATTTTACACAAGAGGAGTAGTCTGAATGGAGATTACCCCCCCACCCC
>JABWIB010001567.1:11760-25792 GCA_016617825.1 Platyplectrum ornatum | reverse complement strand
TTGCATGTTGCACACAGATACTGACCAGCGTTACTGTTACACTGTTATTAGACATCATCTCTTAACTCTAAAACTGTGAATTTTAACTTTCCTGCAATTCAGCATTGTTTTGCCCACTCCTGATTTAGTCATTAGTGCCTAAAGATCTAAATCTGGTCCTCTGTGTTAGGAAGTCGGCCATCATGTGGGATCCTGGTCCTTAGTTATTAATATATATAGAGAAGGCAGGAGATATTTAATTTTATATGTATATGTATGTGTATATATAGCTTTGCAAAAATGCAGTTGAGAATTGCAATATAAGAACAGACAGAAGTAAGCAAATTTTGGTTGTGTTCAAGTAGAGGAATGGAGTACAAGGTATGGGTCTGTAGTAGCAGTAGCAAACACTAACATTTATTTTACCCCCCCGCAATTCAACATGGTTTAGCCCACTCTTGAAAAATCTTTCGATTGGAACAATTTATCTTATAGTGTATGCCCTGCTTAATACATTTGATCTTTCGAGGATGCCCGCACCTGCATGTTGTGTTTTCATTTACTACTTTACTGTGATGTCTCCTAATATACATACAAAATATAAACTTATCCAGACCAGGAGCTGATCCAGACCTAAATGTACAGCCGGTGAAGCATATCTCTGCATGTCTACACGCTGCACATGCTAAGTGCATGCAATTATGCAATTACATATACTTCATTTAGAAGTTTATATCATTCATGANGAACCATGCATGTGCTTATGAATTGCTGGGGAAGGGTAACATGTTCATTATACCCATTGCATTGTGCAGGACTACACTTTGGAATTCAGAGCTGCAGTTGTGTGCACATTTGCATGTAATAGAGACCACCGATTATTATATTCATATTTGCATTCGGGTCCTGAATGTTTACAGTGGTCAGAATAAGTTGGAAAACATATCAACACTGACTGTGGAGAAAAAGTTGAAAGACATGAAAAGGATAAAGTCAAGATGCTATGCAGCTGCTCAGCATCATGGGAAATATAATGGAACAACAGATGGTTTGTTTAAAATGCCCATACCAATTTTTACAGAAATGAGTTATGCACAAATGTTAAATTATAACTTCAAAACACCACGCTTTCCAATGGTAGTTTATAGCCCTGTCCATTTATAAAGTTCTGACATGTTAAGTAGTTCCAATTCCTTATGAATACAAAAGGAACAAGGTAAAATATACAGTGCAATCTAGACATATGCATTTTGTAAAATATAACGGATGCTTCATATTTCTCAACTGTCACTAATCTTAAACAATAGAACAACATAAATATATCCAAACTGATAAACAGTAAGCACTTAAAAGTTATTTATTGTGCCATGTAATTGAAATAATGCTCAAATATGCTCAAAATATGATTGATATTATTAAGTGCTATCATTACCCTCATCCAAGCTGTCTCTGTAAAGTAAAAAAAAAAAAAAGAGTATACCTAACAGGAGAGTTTTCATTTAACTCACGCTTAACTATATTGAGGAAAATGGCTGTAAACATAAATAATACTAAAGATATCTGAATAGCAAATTGAAAAGTCAGTTGTCCTCTTGAAAGGGCACCCTGTAGCATATTTTATTCAGCAGGCATTATTGTCATTTCCAGCTGTGTTGGCATTATAATGGACACTCTACTTATTAAGTGTGACGGACACTGCCTTCCAGGGCTTTTGATGTCATCTAAACTGACTGGCTTTTTGTTATAATATATCTCTTTTGTTTCTAGCCAAAATCAAAATGTATAAGGAAGAAATATGCCCAGTAAAACCATAAACAATCGCTGACTGTTTTGGCTTTAATCTTTAGCGAATAAATAGCTGATAGTAGAAATAGTAAAGTTGCTTTCAGCATCCCGTTCCGAAGATAAATACCTATTTAGAAATGTATATGCACTAGCGGAGTGTTAAATGGTTTGTTGAAACCTATTAGGGTACACAAGATGATAAACATAAATTATAGCTAATATACTGCACCAGTGATTTTTAAACATAAAAATTACTGACACTGTAAAAACACACTTGAGTCACCATAGCAGCATAATAGCACTAATCCCTGTTTATCCAAGCGTGTATTTTTCAAAAACAACACAAACCTCTAATAAATGGTTTGGCTTCACCTTGACAACTTACGCTGGTTATTGCCTTGTTCATGCCTGGATGACCATGTGTTATGACTTAAATGTTCCTTAATATCAATTTATAGCTTAAAGTAAAAAGATTGAATAACACAGTGTACATATGGTTCAATTTATTACTGCAAAACAATCATTTCAGAGTAAAGATATTTCCTCTCGATGTGTCTCACAGAAATCCTATTCAGTGGAAATCTCTGTATAAAGCAGATTTTTATGTCACAATAAAACCAAGACAGCTAATGTGGGCAAATATGTTCAGAAGACAGATATATTCAGATTAGATTATTCTTCAATCAAGAGATTTCTTTTTCGTTTCACTGTTTTCCTTTGAGTTTCTATTCCTTTCATTCGATTTTGCAGTCATACCAGGGATTTAAGTAATTACTTGAAGTTGCAATAATAATAATTATTATAATTCTCATTTATATGAGTAATATCACATAATAACATCATTATAGGTAATATTTTGTACCCATTTAATTAATAGCATTTTAAGTATAAAAAAGTGCACTTCTTTGCACACCAATATGCACAGGGCTGGTGCTACCATTAGGCAGCCTAAGGCATTATACCCCATTGTAAATTGGAGAGAATTTGTATGTAAATTCCAGCAAGCAGCGTCTTGACAATAGATATAGATAGTGATCATAATATATATATATATATATATATATATATATATATATATATATATATATATATGTGTGTATGTATATATAAAACATGCACGTTTCATAAGTAAAAGGGGGGGGGGGTGGCAGTGATGGACGACTTTGCCTAGGGTGCCCAAAGACCTTGCACCGTCTCTGAGTATGCACAATATATATTGTGTGGTTATACTTTTCTTATGGTAATAGCCCGAAACTGTGCTGAGGTGTTGCAACGTTCTCATTGATGTGCCAATGTTGCTAGTGTTGCTTAGAAGCATATACAAAAGAGGTTTGATGTCAATCTAAAGTTTTTTTGTCTTTAGCTAAAAAGTTTTATGCTATTTTGACTCAAAAACTTAAAAAAAAAACAGGACTGCTTGGTAATTGTTTTGTCTTAGGGGTGGCTTAAAATTATATGGAGACAATAAGGGTGCCTTGAACTGAGAAAGTTTGTAAACCACTGTACTAGCCCAACAATAATCCTTGTAATTCATACCTTTTGATCAATGTAAATCTTACCACACACTCCAAAATAGTTTGGGCTGATCAAGTAGATTATTTAGAGAAAAGTTTGATTTGTAGGCAAGTCATGAAAATGACACTTCTCGTTACACACCAAAATTGTGAACAGAAAAGAACAGTTCTCACTAATAATTGCAATCAGTATTAATACCCTCAAATCTGATTGCTATGGGAAATATCCCCACTTTTCAATCTCCCTGCTTAGTAAATTTAGGACAAGGACTCATAGTTCAAGATACAGGTTCAACAAAAGGGGCCAATGTGGGAAATGTCTATTTATTGGCTGCTTAAAGCTATATGAGGAGCTATCTCATTTTCCCCATTGTCAATGATGTGTTATTGCTGACACAAATAATGACAGTAGTTCTGTGCAGTGCTGAAATTAAATACAAAAATATAATACAACCACATTTTTCAAATGTGTCAATTTATGATATACTAATACAAATAATATCCCATGTGTATCTATTTAATACTAAATACACCCACATGACAATCTGAAATATAATTTGAATCTAGTCTACTATGCTGTACATATTTTTCGATACTTGCCAGTAAATACCATCTGGCTATGCAACTTGTTGTTGTCAATTAATACAACACTTACATTTATAATACATTCAGTGGAAGTTAGGGTGCATGTATATGATGGCCTCAATCATTCATAAAACATACTAATTACAGAATCTGCTCCAACATAAACAAACAACCACAAACACAACCACAAAAGAATTCTTAAGATCTTTACTTCATCCTCCTCAGCAACCACCTCTCTTTTATATGGCTCTGTCTCTGCTGCAAGTGCTTCCTCCAATTAGTCCTTCTCATCCTGTAGAGTACAGTGGCAGAACTACCGCCATAGCGGCTGCTACGAGGCCCGCAACTCAAGGGGCCCGCTAGCCTGGATCCCCTGTTCAGTTTTAATTAAAAATTTTAAAAAAGAAGGAAAAAAGAGAAACTACCGCGACTATCACAGCATACAAACATACTGGGGTATATTTACTAAGCAGCGACATCGCAGTGAGATTGGAAAGTGGTGATGTTGCCCATAGCAACCAATCAGATTCGAGCTCACATTCTCCAGTATGTAAAATGAAACGGAGAGCTTGAATCTGATTGGTTGCCATGGGCAACATCCCCACATTCCAATCTCACTGCAATCTCGCCACTTAGTAAATATACCCCACAGTGTCTGGAACGCTTCAGAATTCTGCTATTGGGCCCACAAAGTTCTAGTTATGGCCCTGCCTGCAGATGTTGGTAAAATCTCCTGTTCTTGCTCCTCACTGCTCTTAATAACTTCCAGGGGTCCTCCGCCTTGATGTTTTGTCAATGCCCCAGAGAGAGACCTGCCTCACACCCTTCTGCCTCTTAAGCCTTCAACCCGATTACTATTGACACTCTTCAGAGTCCTGTGCCTTCTGGCCCTTGTATTAAAAAGCTACAGAAACATGTAAGTCATATTACACTTATTATACTGATACATGAGACTAGAATAATGATTTTAACTACAATTACACAAATAACTTTTTAAGTTAAGTACTCATGGAAATGTTCCAATATTTGCCATATTCATTGTCGGATACACTTTATTGCATTTAGTCGGCATTGCACCCCTGCATATTCCCACTTATTCCCACTTACTAGCATGTAAGGTAAAAAAGAAGCCCAACTGGTAGTGCTTTATGGTCATAACATCAGAGAAGCTTTTGTGGATACACACAATTGTGACTCCTGCAGTAAAACAGTTTGTTCAATGCCACAATATTAATGTATTCCAAATATTGTAACATAATGGATATATTTCAGATTAAATTATAGCAGAAGAAAAAAAACAAGTATCACCCCTCCGCCTTCCTACATGCTAGGGAACATTTAAATGAAATGTATGGGGAGGTGAGCTGCAGAAATCATGCATACAATTGTCACATGGACTGCTAATCCCCTCAATTGAGTTAAAGCAGGGATCTAGCAGCGTAAGCTAGCCCCTGCCTTGTATGAGGGGAGAGAGTCTCTGTTGTGATCTCCACTGAGCATAAGAGACACTATGCCCTCACACTTGCACTGAATTCTCTGGACATCGATCCTGCCAGAAATCACCAAATTAGCACACAGCCACACACATATTCTGTCATGGGATATCGATGTTGCAAATACTATGGAATGGGCCAGCTTCATATTTACACTCTTATGACTTACACTCTCATGGGTAAAACCATGCTGAATTGCAGGGGAGGTAAAATGAATGTCAGTGTTTGCATGCAGGGAGAATACTTTATTGTTGCATGTTGCACACAGATACTGACCAGCGTTACTGTTACACTGTTATTACACCTGTGCTTGGAAACATCAGCTCTCACCTGTAATACTGATTTGGATAGCAATTGATAAATCATTTTATTCTAGGAATGCATAATGATGCAGGCAACAGTGCATTGGTGGTTCAGGGCCGTGGCCTCACATGAGCCAATCTGCCGATCGGTATGTGCAGCCATTCAAAGCAACCACCTGGAAGCCATTATATACAGAGATAGTCGCTACTTATGGGCCACTGCCCGGGCTTGGCCCCTGGGCCAGTCCCTGTAAGAGTGTAAATCTGAATCTAGCCCTATGTATAAATCCTTCAACTGTGGCGTATCACACATACTAGAGCTCTTCCAGGCTTGCCAGGGCGCTAAACCTACATTTATTTATATCTTATTATTTAGTACGACAACAAATCAGGCACAATTGAGTATATACCGGTATGTCAGAAATATTACAGGATATAATCATAACAAGAAAACAAGGCACAACAACAGTAGTCAACAAACCATAATTCATAGATAAAAACTGAAGATGCTCGTTTTAGATTTTTGTCAGGAGATACAATTGCACACCAGAGTCAGGGTGTCCAAGCATTAACTATAGCAAGAAAAGTTAAAAAGAGGAGAGGTTAGGAAGGAAAGTTGGGGGTGACGGGGGTAACTCCCGAGGCTGTAGATGAATCATACATATAAGATGTGGAAGGAAAGGGTTCACCCAGTGGCTTACATGTGTTGATGGATGACAGAGCCAAGGAGTTATAAAAGCTGAATGCTCTTTGACCACATTGTAATGGATCCCAACTGTGTAAAACTATGTGTTTTCTGTACCTATGGTGCATATAAGCTAAACAAATTAGAGCTCATGTGCATAATGCAGTATATTTACTGTCCTGACCTACACAACATCCCTGCTTAAGATAACCATGTCACCACTTTCTTACTGTTGGCAAATAGTCAAGTGGCATGGAAAAAGATTTTGCAGTGGTGATTAGATACCAATGTTTGGGTCTGGCCTATACTGTTCTGATCTTTACTTCTTTATTCTCCACTGTTACTTTTAGAGGACATGTACTGTATTAACAATAACGTATATCTCCTTATAATACTGCTTTTTCTATTTTCAGTGATGTGAGACTTTTTTCATGTTTTTTTTTTTCATTTTCACCTTTAGGAATGTTTTTTTTTCACTTTAGCACAAAGGGCACTTTAGAAGCTGGGATGTATAGGTAAACCCTTCTTCTGAGGGGCGATCGATTTCACTGTGAGGTGGACAGACACACTTAGGGAAAGATCTGTGTTGTTCTAGAATTAGTGAGGACACACTTTAGGCAGTTCAGTTCTGGCTGGTGTAACAATTTTCAGTTTAAGGTTTAAGGTGTTATTTGTATTGTACTGTGTAACCCAGTTAGGTATAAGTTTATAATAGCAGCACGTTTATAATTAGCAGCATTCAAAAACAACAATTTATACAATGTACTCACCAATACTGATTGCTATTTGGTAATGATTTATTGATATATTGATGTACCGGTATATTGATGTGCAATCCAGTATTATTAATACAATTTGAGATTATTGACAAAATATTGGGATTTATTAACAGATTTTTATAGGTTAAATACTGAGACTAGAATCTTATTTTATATCTAAAAAGATAGAGATTTTAAGAGAGGTCAATAAATGTTATGTTTTAGAACTAATATATGGCATGTATATATTTTCACTATATCAATTTGCTTATTTATGAATTCTCTGGTGTATACTGTAGGCAATAACCAACTAGAATATTCAGCATTTTACTGGGGGGGAGTTGCACTTTCTTGTATTATTGGCAGGCTGCCAGTGATTGACATATATACCACATAGGTATTCAATGTATTTATATTGAACAATTATTATGCATCAACAATACATAGCTAGTGTGCATCTACAATCAGCTTCTTTTCTCTTTTGCTGGTAATTTGCCAGCTAATTTAATTGTGTTGTTTTCAAGCTAAGATATCTCCTTGCTTTATTTCTATATAACAATCTGTGCACTTCAATTTTCTCTCTTGCTTCTTCATATGAACAACTATACTTCCTCAATTAAAAAGACCTGGTTACCATACAGAGTCAAATGTGCTAGCGAGGTAATAACTAGGCATATATCAGGGTTATGTAAGCAGGGTCATTGAGAGGTGGGCAGGGGTACTTTTTACCCAGGCCTAGAGCTCCCAGGGACCTGTCATTTATTGAGATTGATGTGTTTTTTGTAACTCTTTACTGAAAGCAATCTGCAGTGAGAGCTCCTCTTATAGGTAAGGATGTGTAGCAGTACCATGATATCCAGAAAAATCAATGTGATGTAATGTGTGGTAAAAAGTATAGAAACAAGAGTACTTTACATCACATGGTTGGGTAAAGAGAAAGCAAAGCCTGTAGCCTGTCACTGGACTCTGCTCAAGCATGACCTTAACAATTTACATTGCATTCTGCTCACACACCCACATATATATATATATATATATATATATATATATATCACAACTTTACAGACATAGGCAGCACTTAGTTGCAAAAAAAGTGAACAGCCATGCCCCCAATTGTGTGAAAACAAGTACAAAAATTGTGATTGGGCCCAGTATATAAATATGGGAAAGCCTCCACAGCTATTAAAAGTTGACGGACCTGATCCAGAGTTTTGCTGCTCAACGCGGTCACACACTTTTTTAGCTGAAACTCCATTATGCCTATGCCTTCCCTGCTTCAGTGCAGTCGTAAGCGCAGAGGCTAAGGCTTCTATAGGAACATCATCTGCTTTTTAATCACCTGCTCTTGTCCATGTCAGGACATGGTGCAAGCGCAGGACAGATGAGCGCATCCCCTGCAAAGCCGCATATTTAAATTTATGCAGTAGCTCACCAGATGCATAAGGAGACATATGGGCACTTATGCACCCATCTGTCCGGTTATTAAGCCAATCTGGGCATGGTTTGCAGGTGGATGCACTACTCTGGATCAGGTCCAGGGTGTCTAGACAGGACCTCCAAATTTAAGTCCTTTTAGCTTGCCAAATACATTTTCTGGACAAGGGCTCTATGTTAATGAGAAATGATTGAGGAATCAGGAGTGCTTGAGGAGATTGAGGGACCCTCTGGATTGTAAAAGTCTTCAAAGTTGTACTGGTTTCCACTATGGCAGCATTTAATTTGGGACTGTGGATCTACCCAGTTTGGTTAAGTTACAAGATTCTATATATTAGAGAATATCTTTTGGGTGTGGGGGTGAACAGTAGCGGTTATATAGAGATTTTTAAAAATCATGGATGGGTTGGTTAATTATGGAGTCATCCCTTAATAACATTAACAATTTACCCTGCCCCCTATCCCACACTGGGTGGATTCATTTTCAATTTCTGATTATGCCACCGCCAAAATAAATCTTGCCTTGATATAGTGGGAGCATGAGCCACAGTACAATCAGTAAGTACCCCTTAGCATAAATCAGGATCCAGTTTATTGTGTCTAATGAAAGGGATATATTGTATGTCTCATAATAAAAAACCCTCCGGTCATGACAGAGTTAATAATTTTAGTGCATGACTTGCAAACTTGCATATTAATGTGACATTGAAAATACTAGGAAAGTGTTTGTTATATTTTTCCATTGTCATCGCACAGACAAGTTGTACGCAGTAATTTATGTTATTTGACCTGGAGCTTTACTGTTTAATAAATTGTAATTTGCTGCGTAAAGTGGAAATATATCATATCTTACTTGGTATTCTAGCCAATAAAGAGATATGTCTGAAATGACATAAAGGCCTTATAAATTATATTTAAAAATAATTACTACAGATTGCATTTCACATGAATCAGGGGCTCATGGTTTTAATTGTTCTCAATAATTTTTTATAGTACCAAAAGCAACATTTTACCATGTAACATACCATGTAACCAGTTTGGAATTCAATTAAACTTGATTTTAAAAAAATAAGTAACTTATCATGGTTTTAAACAGACATGCAATTAACATCACTATACTACAGACACGCTAGTAACATCACTTTACTACAGACATGCTATTATCATCAAAATATTATTTTATCCCTCTACATTGTGAACATTATCCTGACCTGTCCAGAGGTACTGCTGTGGCACTTTCTTTTTGAATTAGATAGCGCCTGGCTGACCTGGTTATATACTGTAGGACTACCACTCCCATTTCAGGCTGCCATTATTTGTTTAACCTGCTCCCTTCCTCCATGTGTCTTTGTTCCAACTGACCTTGCCCAGGGTATTGTACCCCTGGGGGTATATTTACTAAGCGGTGATGATGATGCAATGCTGTGCTGTCTTGACATCAGAAACGTGCAATGCATGACTGGGAACAGTTTTAGAGAGGCACCGCTATACAGCTCACAGTCTGTAATAATGTTACTCGTGTGGAGCCTCTTTAAAGCATTAAAAGACCATTTTTCAAAAAGTCATTTAAAACAGGGTCCTGATTTTAGGCAACCACAGGCCCCATGGGGCTCCAGGGTCCTAAGTGGGTGCCTATGTTGCCTTGTGCATAATCCGACCCGGGCCAGCTCCTCTATGATTCTTTGCGTTGACGTCATTACATTGGTGCCTAAGCATGGCACATAGACGAGTCTCCAGGCAGACACCATATCAGGTGGATAGATTAAATGTCAATCCACCATTCCATGCCTCTTGCTCTAATGCATCGCTACAGACACCACACACACACACACATATATATATATATATATATATATATATATATATATATAATACATCGTGTGTGTTTACAAATACTTCTTTGTTTCTTTCTTGTTCCTGAGAGAAGTATATCTTAAAAGAAAATGCATAAAAGATATAAATCTGCTAAAATAACTTAAAAAAAATGTATATAAAAAAAAAAGAGAAAGAAAAGTGTCAGCCGGGGTCAGAAGAGCAGAGCATGTAATGGATTAGATGTGTGCGAGACTGCTGCAAGCAGGAGGGTGCCTTGAGAAGCAGAAAAAAGAGGATGTTAACAAGCTGTTATAAACTGATGGATCATTTACAAATTGCACAGTAGGAGAGAGCTGCACTATTCACACCTATAATAGGAGCAATTAAAACAGAAAAAAATATTACCTAAAGGGCTTATTTGATAAGGGGTGTCGCATTAAAGAACCATTAAACCCATTTATTTTAATAGAAAGAAATCTGTTGCCCAATATTTGCCCTATTAAAGTGGATGGCCTGATTATCTTTATCCCATTAAAGGAGCACACATTGCACAAAGTCATCTGTTCCGTTTGCTCTACAGGAATTTATAAAAAGGTTTCTCCTCCAGTCTCTAGACTTATAGGAAATTGGTTATACTGCACATAACATGATATGAGGGCGTATTTGCAGTATGACATAGCTACTATTACATTCCGTTAGTAATAGATTATGTATTAGAAAAGTTTAATGGCAAGTGTATATTCATTTTTTAATTATTCATTTTGTTTATAAGATATAAACAAGGAGACAATGACAAGTCACTTCTTGTAACAAACAAAAACAGAAATCATAGTTTACAACAATACTTGAACATGGTAAATGATGACTATAAGAAATACGCTTAGTCAGGTGATGACTGGATCCAGTTCACATCTGGATGAAACATATAAGACCACAGAATTAGTTGGTGAAAAGATAACGTTAGAGTTTATAGTGTTTGGTCATTGCACCATGCCAGGGTTAGAAATCAGAGGGAGTCATAAGTTACCAGCACCAGCAAGCTGAACCAGTAACAATGTGCAAAAACATTGGGCAGATCAAATCAAGAACAGGACCTGCAGCTATTTTATGCAGTTTCCCATGACCTACCTGTCATCCATGCTGTAGGTTATTGCCAACATCGGATGGTAGTTGATTCAGACCTGCACATCCCTCTAGAAAACAGGTGGAGATGATGAGAAAAGCCAGTCAGCGCATGTTTCTCTCACTTAAACGTGTGGTCTAGCACAGGATGTCATGACATGGTGCAAGCATAACGAGCATGGCATTTTCCCGTCTTTCCTACCAATGACAGGAAAATGAATGGAGCCAAAGTGCAGAGGCTGCAGCTATAGGATCAGCTGAAACACCCAACCCCTGGATCACCCGGACTGTGCCGCTGCGGACACACAGAACTCTGGATCAGTTCAGTGATCTCTACCCTGAAACTGAGCACAAATTGGTTCTGTTGGGGATTCCAATTTAGAAATCCAGCAATTAGTAACAAGCTAGTGATGTCCGAGACTGCTGGTGCTGACAATATTAGAGACTATAGGATATTTATGTGTTTTAAAGAAGGAACATGGGAGGACGTGCACTGCAGGAAATGTGATAATACATATTAATACATATTAAACAATGTGCCAAAACAAATTCTTTTTTTTCTATACAGTTATATAATTCTCTATATTATATAATTCTGCTTTATATACTGAATATATCTGAATATCTAGTAGTGGTCATTACTACTTATATTACATATACTCCAACAAAGCTCTCAAAGTTTGTCTATTAGCTCAGCACATTTTCATTAATCTAGTAAATGGTATTGTCTGAATGAGGGAAAGAACTGCAATGTTTTGAATACGGATGATTTCTAATTTTAAGTAGGTGTTTATAAAGTCATGGCTCATTAAATACTGGGTAGTACAATATGCAAAATAATTAGCAAAATCCCACTGGTTTTGCAAAACTGTAATCTGTTTACCCCCAATATTAGATTCATTGCCATTATATAGCTATTAGTATTGTTTTCACCAGACATTTATTAGATGGCTACAATAAACCTTAGCTGTCTAAGTTCTACTTTTAAAATCAAGTTTGAATTATTAATTTTCAGACAACACTAAAATGTAAATGCGTACATTCAAAGTCCAATTAAATGTATATAAGGTATGAATGGAAAAGTGTCTCTATGTCCTATACAAATGATTTCAGCTTACAGTTCTTTGCTTTTTAAATACTGTACAATGTTGTTCTCATATAGTCCCAACTAACAACTTGAATGATTATGTTTCTCAAAAGATTAATTAAGCGTAAGCATTTTTCCAGTTCAAATAAGTAGTTAGAGTTAATTATAACTCATATTTCCACATTTACTGTATACAGTATCTTTGAGGGATGGTCATGTCTGATATATGATGTTCATGCCGTTAATTTAAACATGGACCATTGTGTTCTAGTATAGGCTAGGGTAGGGAGATGATTGATGGATTTTATGATGCTTCTAACTTCATTGAACTGATCATACTTTTTCCCCTTTACATTGTTATGAGTTACTGGTACTCTACAGTACTGGCAGACTTGAAAGTATTATCTNGTCCCCAAACTTGGCACTACTAATCAAAGTGCTTATATTACAGAGCTTCATGTCTGTCCTTACAATTAATTGGCGTAACAATATAAATATATTGTATATTCTCGAGTATAAGCCTACTTTTTCAGCACATTCTTTTGTGCTGAAAGTGCCCTCCTCGGTTTATACTCGATAGGCTTATATTTGGGTCGGCTTATACTCGAGTATATACGGTATGTGGTTTTTGGTCAAGCAATGTATTTTGCATTTACAAATACTTACCTGTCCGGCAAGGTCCATCGATGATACCACAGACATCAATTTTTCTCCGTGTCCAACCGCATGCCCAGTATATCATTGCTGGAACTGCTGGAACGTCGATGTCTGCCGTAATCCTGCAGATCATATATATATATATATATATATATATATATATATATATAAAAAATAAGATTACTTCTGGTTTGTTTGTTTGTTTTTTTTTACTTTTACTACTTTTTACACTATCCTAGTGGCCTCCTCATACCTCCGGACTTTATCATATAAAATAAATGGAGCCATGTGCTGTGATATGTTTAATTATAACCTGGGGATTAATTTTTAGTCTGATTGGGTTTTTATAATGAGGAGAAAACTCTGCTTTTTAATAAGGAACTGTGAGTCTGATGTTATGGATGTATAGAATCAAACCTCTTAATGGTCTGTATGGCAAAGTAAGAAAGGTATTCTGTTACATGTTTGTAAGCTGGTATAGTATTAGTGCCAGATATGCCTAGGGTATATTTGTATGTTTAATGTTTTGTTTGCCATTCTTTGCTGTTGGTGTGAGTGCCATAAATCCTTTTTCATTATTTACATGAAATGTTAAAATGTCTGCTCTTAGTTTAAAAATCTGAGTAAATAGATTTATCAATTGACTGCTGTATAATAATTATTTGTAACACATGGATTGTTCTCATTCTGGGCCTGACATGATGAGGTCTTAAGCTAGGTACACACGGTAACATAAAGTGTTCCAATCGAAAGAATTGCAGGGGGGTAAAATGAATGTCAGTGTTTGCATGCAGGGAGAATACTTTATTTTTGCAT
>JABWIB010001566.1:64539-75588 GCA_016617825.1 Platyplectrum ornatum | reverse complement strand
TATATATATATATATATATATACCCTGTTTTTTTTATAGCGCTAGTTGCTGATGCAGACATATGTGCCATGGTACAAATTGTAATATCGTGTCTCTGCGGGATCCCTTGGTGCCACGAAGCGCGGTGATATTTGGGAGCGAGCTCTCATTTTAGCTCTTGGTGTGGGAGCGCTCGCAGTCGAGGTGTAAGAACAGGATCTTCAGAGCGTTTCTAGAGATCGCATTGCGAGATCTCTATATGGGTATAATGGCAGGAAACAGCATGGGATCCCGGGAAGGTAGAAATTTGAGGCAGACGGGCGATGTGAGCAGGAAAATACAGTTGTCGCTTGCTTTATAAAGATAATGGTTGGATTTATGGGGAACAAAAAAAAATAAATATAAATAAATAAATATATATATATATATATATATATATAAATGCACATTTAATTATTTAATTAGATGGGCATAAAGAAGGTCAGGGAGTAAGTGGCCGGTATAGGTGGGCAAAGATGTCAGCTGTTTTTGGCTTCAGTGACCCAAGTGTAGATTGAGTCTAGGGGCTGGATCAGACTTGCGTAATATTAACGCAAGCATAGAGTCATGCCTGGGCAAAACCATGTTGAATTTGTCGGGGAGGTAAATGTCATCAGTATTTAGAGCTCAGATGATGTTTCCAGCACAAGTCTAATAACAGTGTAATGGTAACACTGATCAGTATCTGTGTGCAACATGCAACAATAAAGTATTTTCCCTGCATACACACGCTGACATTCATTTTACCCCCCTGCAATTCAACATGGTTTTACCCACTCATGAGTAAGTTCAATAGTACCCAAGTAAGGTTTCAAGCCTTGGAGAGTACCAAAAAATTTTTACTGTAGTAGCTAAATTGATAAAGTTGTAGGGTATGGACAAGGTGAAGACCACCAGGGGCAGAACATTAGAGACTTGGTCTCTATAGCACTTGATTCCTTCAGACTCTTCCATGATGTTCTTCAGATGGCTGGGCTAGCGCCATACTCGAAAAATGCGTTTGGTTCGACTTTAGCTGCATTTTTTTCGCCTTTTGTTTAACCAACAACACAGTTGGGTCATTATGAAATAATGTAATAAGTATAACGATCATACTCGCAGCAATAATTCTCTCGATAAAATCTGTTTAAAGAGAAAATGAGCCGTTAATCGGGTTCCTGCGGCGGCTGCTACGCGTCTGGCAGAGATTAGTGGTTGCATTATTTACCCCCCCCATGGAAAACCCCCCACACTTTAATGTTTATTATCATTTATATATGTGTACATACATACATATAATGCNACTATCTCTGCACACAGAATAATTAGTTCTTCAAATCCCGGCTCCCCTGAGTTTACGATCCAAGATGAATATTAAAAAAGCATAAGTCGTAAATGGGCAACTTCAAGAGTCAACGTGGCCAGTGTCTACATTGAACAGGAGAAATTGACAAAGTGCAAGCCTTAAAATTAGGGCCAGATCCAGATTTAAGAAAGTTCGATGAACGTGCGTTCCTCAATACTATATGTCCATGGTTAGTGCTCTAGCCTTGCCAACACTGTACTTTGAATCCAGGAACCCACCTTAGCTTTTTCCGCACCCGCCTCACGTACTGGTACAGAAAGAAGCATTGACCAAGCCCTTGTTGTACAATTTCCATACCTCATCTTGTCCGCCGCATGCGTGAACGTTGTATAGTATTCCAGCGCTCTGTTACATACACATCATGAGCATGCATGTGGGGGTTAATCTCCGGTAAGGGTACTTGGATCAGGTTTAGCTGCCGCAGCTGTTTTAGACGTAGCATGGCGGATTGTTTTCTAATTGACTAGACTAGAGAGCTGTTAGGCTGTAATGCAACCTGATGTAGTCACAGCCCTATTACAAGATAAGTGCACAGGCTCAAGGGATGTGATGAGCATCACCAGGTACTTCACAGCCTTCAGCCGTCCTCATTTTCTGCAAAGCACGCTGTGTATCGAGTGTCCGGCTCCCGTCTCCTCTTATGTATGAGAAGATCCATTCACCCATGCAGCAACCTCTTCCAAATATTTTTCTCCAACACAATTTAAAGACTTGTGAGGGCGGAATCAAACCATTCTACCGGGTATGAACATTCATTAGAAATGACGTCCTGCCAATGACATCATCGCTACAACCTCACGTTGTCTGTAGCATGGGCCCATTTACGGGTTTAGGAGCCTCTGAGTTCTGGTGGCAAATAGACTGCTTAACATTTTACTCTTGGGCATAGGTCATATAGTTACCTACTATGGTGGACCTAGAACCCACCAGGCCTCTTAGCATGACTTAGGACCATCTTCTGTAGGTTCCTCTAAGACTTGCGTCTGAGAAGGGAGACCTCGCAGAGCATGCTTCATGGGTCTGGGGGAAGCGTTGCCTCAGAGTCTCCACTCCTCTAGACCTATGAAAAGCATAACTCTGGCACCCTTACTCGAGGTGGGCTTGGTGGTGAGGTAGCTTTAATTTGCTGGTATTTTTAACTGGTACTTAAGAAGAACAGTTCTACCCATTGGGCTAGATATTTATACTCTTCTCCCATACAGTCCATTGTAATTCTAGTTCTCACGGTATTGGAACATTTACTATAAAGCTAAAACCAACCCTGGCCTGGGCCATTTCATCATGGTGACCTGGGACATAATGGTGTCCGATATTCCACTCCTCAATATCTATTAAAACTCCATTAACTTTCTGCTAATCTCATAATCTTCCCAAACATGGAGACAGATGAGAGGTAATGCGTTGCCTTATCTAGGTCACGGATTCCTATTGAATGCATAGGCTGATTTCTTGGAATGTTGTCTAGCGCTCACAATAGGTCCCGGGGGTGACTATTAATGGTGGTTACAACGTGAGGCTTTTGTATTGATCTGAATTTCACAGGCGAGGGCACCATAGGTATTGAATCTGGATGGGGTGCGTGGAGTGCCAAGCTTTGGCAATCTCTGGCAGTTTCAATTGAAGGAACGGCAGCCATAGGCCCTTCTCTCCGTCCTGGCCCCGTATTACAAGCAGCCATATTTAGCTACACCCATGCTTAAAACAGAGAGAGAATCTGTCCTGATTGAGGCAAGCGGTGGACAGTCATGTAACGGTTACCCCAGGGCATTGCCGCAGTGGGCTGACGGAGGCTTAACTTTGCCACGCTACCGACAATTTTAGATGCTCTTTTCTCTTCCCACTTGTCTCGTAAGCCAGCAGACACCAAAACCTCTCGGCTGTTTGTGTACCCTGAGTGGTCAATTCCAACTGTACAATTATCTCCGCTTATGCATTTTATGTCATCCGCACAAGGGCCACCAGTCACACGTTCTGGATAATAACAACCATTTTCCCATTTATGTTCCCCCTGTAACCTTACACTCTGTGCGTTTTCCAGGCTGTCCAGTGTCATCCAGACAACACATCCAGCTCAATGCAATTTGTGTCTAAAAGTCCGTTTTGCTATGTAATTACTGAGCGCTCTTGACACGGGAGCTGACAGACAGTGAGTAATGTCATTGCTGGCCATCTTCTCTCCCATAGAACTTGCACGTTTAACCATTTCCTTGCTGGATGTTCTAATATAGGGTTCTATCTATCTATCTATCTATNTAAAAATATATANAATATGGACTAGAGAGGGAAGGATTAAAACCGTGACGAAAATAATGGATTCATATACTGATAGTCTTTCCGGTGGGATGTGTTTACCCAACTAAAACAACTATTTCCGAAAAGTACCGAGTTTTTTTGTTTTCCCGATTGGTTTCCGGCTTTACCGTACATGGGTTAGTTTACATGGAAGGGCAGAGGGGGGTTAGCCTGCTGGGAAGGAACTGTTCATAGGCTGCGGGGTGGAGATGGAGCATAGAAAGGGAAGTTTAGGTTAGGCTGTGGCGAGGATTAGGGCGATGGAGGAGGAGTGTTAGAGTTACGTTGTGTTAAGCGGAGGATTAAAATAAAGTTTCGCAACAACTCCTCTTCGTTCTACTTGCCAAGGGCAGCCTATGACAGTAATGGCGCTCTGTCCATCATCCTGGGTCACCCATAGCATAGCCTGTTACATGTTCAGATCCCTCCCTAAAGTTCTTCATGCTCTGCAGAAGGGTGTCTTACAGAGAAGATCCATATGGAAAGTCCGCAACCCATACTGTACAATTTAGGTTGGCCGTCCTCTCTACAAAGGCTTTTTCCTCTTTCTACATAGACTTGGAACAGGTTTCAGAGTGCCTTGCCTTGATCTCCTTGAGACGTCAACCTATGTTACTGTATTCGTACATCTCCTTCCATCTCAAAGCAACTTAGTCTGAAGTCCTTGGATAGCTAGTGACAGGACCACCACCAATACGCTACCTAGGCTTTTTTCTTAATAATCATTTACAGTAAATGGGATGAGTGCCAGACACTCCAAGTAACACTGACGGGAGAGCATCTTCCATTGTGCGCTAATTATAAGACATGTTCCGAGCTGCATGAGCTGTGCTCTTGGGGATGTCACAGGTGATACGTGTTACGTTGGTTTACATTTNTTCCGGTTTCCCCTCATTCACTTAACAAGTCTTCTCCATAACTGTTTCAGCAAGTCCACGGGGACGGAGCCGCAAGCGACTGGAGATTCCTCTCGCCGCGCTCCTAAATTATAACAGACATTAAAACAGTAGAGGGAAGTTTTAGATGGCACATTGCCTTCCTCTTGTCTGATGCCAAACTGGCAGCCGAACGCAGGGAAGAAGTATTCATTTCTTCTCATTAACTCTCATTCACCCCATTCCAGGAAGAGGCTGAGTACTATGTCTACTCGCATATCTCTGCGCTCTTGTAGCAGGTCTCCGCTCCTGTTGGTCTCCTCACCTTGCCCGCCTTCCACAATATGGCTGCAGTCTACAATGGCGCCTGATTGCTTTTGAAGCCAAGGTGCCCGTTTTATATAGAGCGAGCAGAAGTATGAATGAAGCACCTGGCGTCTTTTTGTGTTTTCAGCTCGCTCCCTCCTTTTTGCTATTTGGTAAAGCGCCAGCATTAACAGATCATTGATAACCTCCTTGCTAGGCTTGGCTTCGTGCTGCCCTACAGTCTACACTATTGTCTTTGTATAGGGCCAAGGGCCAGTGCTAGGACTCCGAGCGCCCTAGACAAAGACAATGCTACAAGGTAGAGAATCTCTGTGCACAGAAGTGACCCACTATAACGGTTCTAAAACACCGCCATGCTCCACAATCTTTATCACTGGACCATCAACGGGGCTATCCTGCCCGCCCTCCCAGGGTGTCCCGCCAAGGGGACAAACTGGTATCAGATACAGGGTTTTAAATGAAATTAAAATGAACTATTTCGCGTCAAAAGGGCGGGACCGGAGTCGGGTCAAGGGGATCTGGGCGCAGTTGGGGTGGGACTCATCTGTCCTGATGTTTTTGAGTTATGACTTTCTACTATGAAATACACATGATGGTTCAAGATGGTTGGAAAGTATGAACTACAGTAGTATACTCATTATTAATCACATGTTGCACCTTGCCCAGTTGTCCGAGTATCTTACGGGGATGGTGCCATGTCTCTCGGTGCCCTAGGTGATGCTTGAAAGCCCAATGGATGACAAAACACTATCTTTGGCTGTAGATGGCCGGGGCTTGACATCGAGCCCCGACCATCATAGTAAAGATCAGGGCTGAGGCATTGAATTACATGAAGTCACTGCCCCATCTAAGGTTCTGATAGACTATCCCGGGGTATCCGGAGAACTGGCCAAAATTTGTCATGTTGGGGTACCTTCAGCCAGTGGATCTCCAGGTTAAACTGCAGTCCCCATTACGCTTCACCACATAGCCGTAAGGGTACTGGGAGTTTTAGTTTCACAGCATCTGTCGTGCCGAATGTTGCCTGTGCCTGATTTTAGATGGAGAGCGGCCTTTTTTTTTTTTGATTTGTCAGCATAAATATCCGTCTCTCTCCCTCTCTTTAATCACTCGCTGCTTTCAGATGACGCGTGCGCGCGGCTGCAGCTATAATGCCGCTTTGGGAGATTATTTCACTGTAAAATACTATATGTGATAGCTTGGATCTCGCCGATGAAATGTGTGCAATAACGCAAATAATTGAGACTGTTACCTCCTGTTTTATCACCTGCTGGAGGCTGGGAAGGCCTGATTTGTTTCTGTGATGTCTATGTATAATGTATTATCCTTTATACCGAGGGCGAAGCAGAGTACTGTGGTTTGGGTGCAATCTAGGCTTTAATAATGGAGGTAAAAACATATTAACCGCTTAATAAACTCTTAATGCTTCCTATCAGGTTAATGGCTTCATATCATTATCGTTTATCTAATGTATATTCTTGTATTGCTCTGCTTTTGTTGTTTTTAATGTGCGTTAGTGGTCCAATGAATACAATCTTGCATGTAGTATGGTGTAAGATGTGACATAATGTTAATATTACTGGTAGTATTTCTATACTGTCTGGTGTTCTCTAAAAACTGAATGTTGTAAAGGCCTCCTGATAGAACCAAGAGACAGCAGTATGGGGGTGGGGTTTATGCAAAGCCCNTCTCCCTGGTTTGTAAACCCCCCTTACCTTTGCATTGAATTAGCGGACGTGACATCATACCGATTGGGGCCAGACTCTCCCGAAACACTGGGAGAATTGCCCGGAACCCAGGAGTCTCCTGGAGAGTTCTGGGAGAGTTGGTAACCCTGTCAGGTGTCCTTCACTATAAACCTGTGATCAGGGCCTCCAGCAGGTATTGGCAGGATCCTACCAACAGAGCACCAGAGAGCTCAACCGGGCAGCTTGCTGTAAATCATGAAGACGGGTCCACAGCGTTCAGCCTCTATGTGACGTCCCGCTGGCTCCACAAGAATGCATAAAATATCTGCTATTCCCTATGGAAGATCCAATAGAGAAGAGCAGACAGAAGGAGATGGTGCCGGCACATGCATCAAGCATGATGATGTGCAGGTGGATGTGGATAACTGAATTCATATCATAAATCCTTGATGTTGACCAATGGGAGAGGGTAGCATGCTCTCATAGGGTTCTGGGAGTGCTGGTCATGATGTTGGGACATTGCTACATAGTTGGCAAGGATGTCTAGAACAGCCATAGAGATCTCACCTATCTGTAACTCAAACATGTCATGGGATGTAGTTGTAAGAGTAAATGGCTACTTTCCATGACACAACCACTGAAGGCGATGCTACCAGCTGTCCGAAGCTATTGGCAATATCTTTGCTCCCTCCTGTATATCAGTACTTGAGCCGTCTCAGAATGGAGCTATGCTCCACCAGAATATGGAGCTATGCTCCACCAGAATATGGAGCTATGCTCCACCAGAATATGGAGCTATGCTCCACCAGAATATGGTGCATGCTCCACCAGAATATGGTGCATGCTCCACCAGAATATGGTGCATGCTCCACCAGAATATGGTGCATGCTCCACCAGTTACCCCGGGAACCCCTGGAACAATACGTATTGTTGCGGCACAGATAATTGGGTGATCTGCTCTTATTGCTGGAAGTTCAGGGTCACAAGCCTTACATTGTACTTGGTCGTGGTGGGCGATGTCATACTAGGGTCCCGTTAGATAATACTGTGTTTTGTGATGGATGCCACTTGCAGTGACCCTGAGGAGTGCAGCATTGTTAATCGCTGATATAAACCTATGTTTTAATCCATCATCTACTGACACTACCTGATCAGCCAATATAGCACATGGCGACATTAATGCCACCGTACGGTTTTATGCCTTTTTGCCCATTCGTTCTTTGACCCGGAAACAGACTTTGTACCACTGAACGTTAGCTGGGAGGAAAGTGTGTCCTGCTGCACAGCAGTCACAGACTAATGCTGGGTACCGAAGTTGGTAATCCTAATTTATCATTGCAATGGGTACACAGTCTGGCATCTGCAATACATCATGTTGCTTGGTACACAGCCTGGCATCTCCTAATACATCACAGCACAGCTTCTAAATCCTTGACACCATGGATATCGCCTGCTGGTGAGTACAGAGGCTGGCAGGAGTATGTACACAGCTTGGCATGACGGAAACATCATGGCACGGCCACAGATCGGACTGCCAGGGGCCGGCCGTGCGTCCGTGTACGGTCTGTTACAATATTGCCGATTTAAAATTAAAATTTAATACAATGATTCATTATTTATTATCATTAATAGCAAATTTCAAAACATTCTCGCCCTTCACACATGAATTCCTGTCGTGGTATGTGGAGGTAGGAGCAGAGGTGTGCACCTTGGGGACCAGAACCCTCTCGGGACAGGTGGGCAGATGCAGACGCAACATTATGTGCACACGATCGTGTTAATGTGACGGCGAAATGTGTTTTGCGAGATGAGACGGAGCACCGCTTCCCGGGGGGGATGAAGCACATTCAATTTACTGGCGACTTCCTACTGCCGCCTCATTAACCCTTTCTTGGTCAGCCAGAAGTTGCTGACTGGCGCCTCTTCCCGAATAATAAGTTGCCTATTTCAGAGGAGCAAAGAAGGGACATTCTTTGTACTCCCCGGCTGCTGTCGGAACAATGGGGCTGGCAAAATGTGAAGTCAACAACTTTTAGCATTCGGGGATAAAAGAAGCGGAGAAAGGCAGATGGAATGGAAGGACGGGAGGAAAGCTAGACCGGCGTTTACCGGTAGTTGACGAGCCAACGAAGGAGTTAACGTCAAAGGCGTTCCGAGATATCCATAGGGCAGGGTGGTAATGAAATCTCTTGTTGCATAGAACACTAGGTTATCTTAAGACGGAAGATGATTACTGTATAGGAAACGATATAGAGGGAAATTCGTACTGTAAGATGGACCTGGAATAGCCGAGAGCGAGAGACGGATACAGAGCGCGATGATAAGCACAGAGGGGCGATTTACGCAGAGAAAGGATAGGGACAGAATAGGTCTGGAAGAGATGGAGAGGTATAAAACACAATAAAAGACAGCAGTAAGGGTCCTTTGAGTTTTTAATCAATAGTTCCTGAGTGTTTAGAGGCAGACAGACAATCCTGAGGCGTCCAGCAGTGACTCAATTAGAGCCCGTTCCATTACTCTCAGCGGCGCTGTCACCTCTCGCCCGCTCTCTCCTCGCCCCGCGCTCCGGTCCCTCCACTGATCTCTCGCATCTCAATCCTTTCTATTGTTCTGCGTCTTCACTTCTCCTTCAGAGCAGTCACTTACTGTAGGCCGCTCTCGCTCATTAAACGTCCCCCTCGTTCGTTATGGAGGTGTCCGGTGGCGGTCGTCGTCGTGGGTTAGAAGTGGTGGGAAGCAGAGCGTTCTGGGAATTCGAGCCACTTTCTTGACCAACGTCTTTTTATGAACACAGAGGNCGGCACCATTGATAGAGTTAAGCTTGGGGACACTTTATTTGTTTTAGAGATTGCAGGAAAGGAATGTCCCCATGTGCACAGTATAGCGTACTTCCAGGTCTACTCTATCTGGCTCGAAGACTGGAAAACGTGCACTATTTTCTGTCTAGTACAGTATAGAAAATGTGCGTCTTATTATACGCACCACGCGAAATAGAAATACGCAAATAGGGAGGAAATAGGGAAAAAATTTGTGTAAGGGGAAACATTTTCGTGTGAAGGACAATGAATCTGGTCCAATATCTGTCTTGCGTAGATATCCTCCATGGTATAATTTTGTCATTGTATAATGGGTTTATTAACTCATGATCCCTCTGTTTTGGGGTCCTGGGAATAGGTGCCGACTTTGTTCCCCATTGTGTGTAGCCAATATCCGTTAAAGCTGTGAGAAACTAGCCTCTATGTAGGACATTGGGCCAACCTGTGGCTCTCCAAGTATTATGACACTACAAGTCCCAGAACGCCCATCCCCAGCGAGTCATTGATTTGGTTATGGCTGCTCCGTATATTTTTTTTTCCTGTACCACCGTTTATGATGACATCACGGTCATGACATCTCTGATTTGTCCCATCCAGGATCTGAAGTCTTCGCATAATGTTTTTTAACACACAATGCAATCTGTAAATAAGTAATCCAGTATTTCTACTAATAAAACGCACCTGCATAAATCTCCACAAACAGAAATCCAATATTTGCCTTTATTAATCTGTAGACGGCGGTGTCATCCGTCACCTGCCTGCGAGTACCGGAGTTGTCACTTGGGAGATGAAACGGTCACTGTCACTCAGTTAATAATAGTGTTACTCCTTACATGTCTCTTCTATTCAAGGAAAAATATCTTTAGTTACTGTAATCTGACGTGGCTATACTTTACATATCCCCTTTTACAGCTGGGTCACCTGATTTCTCAGTGTTAGCCTATAGATATGTGTCACTTATGGTGTGTCAGTGTTGCTCATAGATATCAGTGTCAGCTGATAGGTAATAGCGGCTGTCATTACCAGTGTCACCAGATATCAAGCGTTACAATGAGAGCAGCCACTTGTTAGGTTAGGTTAGAGCTACTGGTTAGATCAATGACCCTCATTAAGTGCCACGTGTATTGTATACCCCCCCCCCCCACACTTATCATGATCACCCATTAGGTACTGGGGCTCATTATGACATATTGGTGTCACTGGAGAGCTAGCACAGTAATCTACGTGTTTTCATTCTATCGAGTCTGACCCGGCAACCTGTGACTATTAAATTGCATACATAAAGAATGTCAAAGGCTAGAGAGAAAAATGAAATTACAGTCACTTAAGCACAAGTGTCAATCAATAGACCCTTCATGTGTGATTGGCCACCGACAATATCTACTTCAGGGCGACGCGTCGCCCCTTTCATACTCCAGAAAGGAATGTGCTAATGATCAGACACTGGCCACGACTTCCTTTTATACTGCAGTAATTACATCTCCATGTTAATAATTNCGCGCTTCTCGGAGAAGGTTGCAAACTGCTGGGTGTCACCTGTTATGTGAATGCAGATATCGTTTCATTTTGTGTTGTCTCCATTATGATGTTTCTTTCTTAAATACAAAGGATAAACCGTGGGAAATTGAGACCTATACTAATGTGTACATTATGCATTAAATATATTATATACTAATATTATACATTAT
>JABWIB010001566.1:47580-62331 GCA_016617825.1 Platyplectrum ornatum | reverse complement strand
TTTTTTTTTTTTTTTTTTTTTCCTCCCCAACTTCTATCCTGTTTTCCCCATAATGCAAATCTTCCCGCACGTTACCCAATCTGAATCCATTCCGTCTCATCACAGAACCTAAAGGCCCTACAGAAAATAGGTCAGGTGCATAAACCGCATGGAAGGGCCAGCCTGCTGAAGTACATCGCAGCATGTACAGTATAAACGTATAGAGTTCCCTTTAACCAAGTCCAACTCTTCTTTATTGTCTGTTCCCCATCACAGAAGACTCAAAAGTACTAATGGTCCGAAAACTGAGATCTGTGTTGCCCAGCGTACTATGAGGGTTGAATGTCTAGTGCAGTGGTTCTCAAACCTGTCCTCAGGACCCCCTAACGGTCCACGTTTTGCAGGTNTCCGGGCTGGAGCACAGGTGTGGTCGTTACTGACTGACATATGTGACCAGGTGTCCACAGGTGATGCTAATTATATCACATGTGATTGTAAAGACACCTGCAAAACATGCACTGTTAGGGGGTCCTGAGGACAGGTTTGAGAACCTAGGGTCTAGTGGAATGCAACCAGGAAAACCTACATGGTTGAAATTTCACTTGGGGTTAATCACAGCAGTGTTCACGGGCCGCCAGGTGTGAGCTAATTACCTTTTGCATACGGTTTTGCATGTCATTGGATCATTCTGTACGACTATAGACCTTTTATTAATGGGAGTGGATCATTATGCGGTCAGACGGTGTGTTACAACTATACGCTCTCTCCTTTCTCATTATCATTCAGCCATCAGTGATTTAGTTGTTCTGCTTCTCCCGAACACATGACTTCATTTTTATTAAATGTTAAGTGTACTATTTTTTATAACTATATTTAGAAATAGGAAATGTGTTTTTTTGCAAGGGAATGGTATTTACCTTCTTCATAATTTCCCTTTTTAATGTTACGCCCTCGTTTTTTAGATGCGGCGCTCTGTATTTATATTGCTGCAGCCAGTGCTTATTATAAGCTTTTAAAAAAATGTCGCCTAATATCAGGAACTAAATCTTGTGTTTGTGTTTTGTTTTTTTTTATCACATGCAAATTTGTGTCCATTCATCACTAGTGTGTTATTTGCACATTTCTGCTTTCTTATCGTCGGAGGAGAGAACGGGATGTGTGGTTAACCTTGTGACACCGGCTTTATAGAGATGACTGACAGCAGGATTTATACCCCTTTCTGCCATTAAGAATTCAAAATCTCTTTACTGTGCTTTTGTTTACCCTATCAAATTGTAGAATATATTAGAACATTGTATTAAGGATAATTGGATTTCAGGAATGGGTTAAATACATTCTATGGTAAGAATACTTGACTTGTACCTATAGAACACACATACTGGCCAGATTGGCCTTTTAAACTGTTTATACTTCAACTAGGAAACATCACCTGTGAACCCGAATACCATTTACAGATGGCCTTTGCCTCTCCTACATTTGGTTTTGCTCAGGTATAATGTTCGCCTGTTCCCCTGGCTTATAATATCTCTGGGGCATAGTTTAGTAGGACGGGGCGTAGGTTAGTAGGACAGGGCTTAAGATCGGCGCCACACATTTGCCGTTGCTGCGGCTGAAAACCGGGCAGTTGGGTGGTATGCCATAAAGATGAGGAAGCAACTGTGGTAGAAGGACTTAAGTGGAAGAACAGGTTAGGAAAGAAGGATGTTGGAAGGACATCACAGATGAGAGAAGGGATATCATGAAGAAGTATACCACTAGTTGGAAGACAAGGGCATTGAGGGAGAACATAAGAGAATTACGGAAAGACACGTCCTTTAAGAGGAAAGGATGTGGAGAGGAAGCAACAGCTAGATCAGAAGACTATCTACAGGTGGAACCCATCTGTGAACCCAAGAGAGAACCTGCACCCATCCTATTGTGACAGCATTTGTCCAGTTGTACATGGACATTTTGCTGCTTCTTCCCAGCTCTGGATCAGCCTTCAAGTTAATGACTACATTCTAATAATCAAAAGTCCCCAGTTGTGATGATAACATCTAGGGTAGCTTTACACGCTGGTCCTAAAATAATTAGAGTAGAGTAGAGGCAACAATAATGCATTAAAGGATGTCTTCCAGATGATGTAGCTATTGGCAAATTCCAACCTACATCAATGAAAATGCCCATAATTGTCACTTCACCTTTCAATGACCTTTTTCGTTGTCCTTTTAGTGCTTCATTTTTCATTTCGACTCGGTTTGTCAATTGTTACCGTTGAACTACCCCTCTATCTTGCAGTACCTAAATATCTCATGAAGCCTGTCTGTATTGTAAAATGCTGGTTTAAAGTTCCTTTTGTGTTATTTCTTACAAAAAAAAAAGAAAAGAAATTGTACTGCAAGTAATTATTTTCCAGTCTATTTGTTATACAGCTCTGTGATAGTTACAGCTATGAGATCTATTCTCAGAACCCTCGTCCTTTCTCTGCAGTTATGGATGATTCTTAGGAATCCTCTTACTGTCCCCTGTGTTTTGATATGATAGAACTTCAGAAAAGAACACTGTCAGACCAAGTTGTACAGCAATGCCTCCCGCTCATTGTCAGATCATCTACTCCACCAAATTCAACCATTTGTATCAGACACACCTCGCAACATTTCCACACTAGCGATGAGGACATGGAAGATAGGCTGTTATGAGGGCAGGAAATTCTATGATATTCAGAGGCTGAGGATGTGGTTCATGGCGGAGGGAGGGTTATCAGACGAGGTGGAGATTCAGAGGAAGGGAGGGTTATCAGACGAGGTGGAGATTCAGAGGAAGGGAGGGCTACCGGACGAGGTGGAGATTTGGAGGAAGGGAGGGTTATTGGACCAGGTGGATATTCAGAGGAAGGGAAGGATATCGGACCAGGTGGAGATTCAGAGGAAAGGAAGGATATATGACTCGAGATTCAGTGTAAGGTCGGGTTACCGAGCTGCTGGAGAACCAGAGGAATTGATGGTTACCAGAGGAGGAGCAGATTCACAGGGATGGAGCGTTATGAGTGTTGGAAAAAGTGATTATAATAAAAGCAATTTATATGTCTAACACTATCACATCTGTTTGACCAATAGAAATTATAAATGCAAAATCATTTAATTATATCACTCTCGTCATATATAGAGCGTCTTTCACTTTGCCTGAATATTCTATTCTTATTACTTAACCTCATTTCCCCCCAATATGTTTTGTCATTTACACCCCCTCCTTCTATATTATTACTTGAGTCTGCATTAATGTTCTTGCTCTCCCTTTTTCCTCTGCATCATATCTAGATTTCCCCCTCTCCGCACAATCCTTGCTCTCTCTTGCTCTCCTCTCGCGCTCTCCCTCCTCTCCTCTTCTGGAAGACAGATGGCTTTGCTCTGGGTGTGTGTATGATATTCTGCTCCCAGACACATACACATGCCGCTTGCTCTTTTCTGGGGATTCTAACTAGGCTCCCGCCGCAGAGCCTGAAAAAACTTAGGCAAGCGCGGCACCGGGAGGGTGCAGCGCTTTGGTCATGTATGAGCGGCCATCTTTGACTTCTGACCTGACCTTCAGGCGCCTAAAAGTCCTGAGTGCTCCAATTAGAACATAAAACCCCATTGACAGTAATAGGGATTTGCTTTCAGTAAGCTTGGCATCACTGCTTCTGTAATACGCAGAACCCATCAAGTAGCTTAGGCTTAAAAAAATAAAAATAATGTGTGTGTGTGTGTATATATATTATAACACCATCATATGGTCATGTTAACTCTTTCAGTGTAAGGCTGGTTGAGTTCCTGTTGATTTGGTTACCTGGAAAGTTCCCACAGGATTAACTCCGAAATCACAGGATACGTCATTGTTAGATGTTGTTGATCTCTGCACACCCTCTACACCCCCCTCCTCCCTTTCCCTTGTTTGGGATGATATAATAGTCTCTAAGGCCTAATAAAGGCTTATGGCTCCTATGTAAATCAGGGTCCATGGTCGCCATGGAAACATGCAAAGGAGCATGAATCACTAGGGATGCAAACTCTTAGGAGGGGTGTGTGATTGTGACCCCAGTACCGGGCGAGGTGTCAATTTTCCAGGAGGGCTGGGGTCACCTCAGGCTCCCTGTACCCCAATCTCCTTTCATTACTATGGTCTTCACTTTTGCCAGTGCGTTTATAATTCTCTTCTGCCGTTCCTATGTTCCTGCTACAGCTTATTCCATACTCACCCCCTCCCAAATATACCTTACGCCCTGTCGTCTCCTGCTGGGTGTGATAACACGCGTTCCTATTTATACGTCTCTCTCTCACACTTGTCTGAAGGAGTGATGGAGGGAGAACGGGTGGTTACTCCATGTAAAACAATGTGTGTCCAGTGACAAATGGCAGCTCTGGGGGCGATGGGTATGGTGGGGTGGGGGGGCACATTTTAACACATTGCGCTGCCGTGGGCAGGGCTAGTGCATTTCTTATCCATTGCTAATAGGATGACTGACTGACTTCCATCTCCAGCCATTAATCTCATGTAAGTCTCTCTTTAGAGTTGTGCAGTGAAAGGCTGTTGTTTTATTCCCCGGGGGCTTATAGCAAACAGCTTAAGTCAATATTTATAACCCTGGAGATATTAACCGCTACTGTGTGTAAATGCCCATCTGTAGATGTTTTTTCCAGCACAGCATTCAACAGACACCTCTAATGTTCTCCAAGCAGAAAACTGGACTGGCGTTTCCCATAGCAACCAGTCATAGTCTTGCTATCATGGTTGCTAGGGGTTAATGTGTAGGTAAAGGAAAATTTGGCTGTCCCGTGTAGTTCCTCGGTGGGCAGGGTTGCAGGCTCTCCCGGACGTGGGCTTGAGGCGGTGTGTTTTACTAAGTATGTCCGGGACTTGATGACGTTTTAGTCCTATTCTTAGTAATCTTATGAATGGAAAGTTTTGCTGTACAAGGGGTGGGGCTTCGTGGAAGTCCTCCCCACTCTTTTCCACTATGCTGCCAATCGCTTCATCTGGGGCCATAAAAGTAAAGGACACATGGCCTGGGAGTAGAGTTGCCACCTGGCCGATAAACCACCGCCATGCCCAGTAATTGCACTTGGATGCCATTGCTGGTATATTTCTTATTTCAGGGGTCTGCAAGCCACGGGGCTTGGTCTTTCACCTGCGGGTTGCCGACCCCTTAACAAAAACATAAAAAACACTTTGATTAATGCAGCCGCGGTTGCCTACGGCAAATACACAGTATTTTTTAGTGAACATTGCTTACATTGGTGGCCAGTGACAAAATTAGCCCTGTCCCCTTTCTATCCTGGCCGGTATTTTTTTTTTTGGTGAGGAAGGTGGGAACCCATGCACCCCCTGAACTAAACTCAGCGCTCAATGCACCATCGCGAGCTGCTGAGCTGCACTCACCCGACCAAAGCCGTAGCATGATGCCCATATGATAAGCCTTGCTGTGTCTCCACCTTCGACCCTCCACATTAGTCTCCATCTTCGGCAGGAACAGAGAACTTGAAGCAATTTAGCCATCTCGAAAAGTATAATGCCTTCGCAGAATGCCGCCGGCCATCTGACCCGTCCTCAGAGGTGTGGAGATAACCTCTTCCAGGTCCATTCGCTCCATCTTCCCGCTTGGTCTTGCAGGCGTTACTCGCTCCAACAAAATGTCCCCTCAACCTAATAACATACAGTGATGGATGATGCCATAAATTAACTTTTTTTATGAACACAATGCAATCGAGAAAACTCTTTTTTTATGCCAGTAAACTATATCTAAGGGACCATGACATGTACATCCCCTTATTCCTGGAAGTGGGCTGGAAAATGGCCGATGCTTCAGGTAAGGTCCTAATCAAGGCTTCGGTAAAGTAGTCTGTCCTCCCCCCCCCCCTTCCTCCTCTCTCCACAATGGGCTGAAGACGCGCAGGGCAAACCGGCGCTATGCACAGGAATAGAAGTGGGGCTGCGGGGCCGAGCCAAGCTTCTGTAATAGCACCATTATGTTAATCTCTTCTCAGAGATGCGAGCAGATCTTCAAGCTGGAGGTTAATTTTGGTAACCCTTTAAATATGTATGTAATCAGGGCCCCGGAAACCCTTACAGTCGCACCTCTCGTTACACATGCAAATGAGCGCCGCCGTGTGACCTGTAAACATTAACCCCTCGGTTGCTCTCTTTATGGGCAAGTCAAAGCCAGAACGGGGAAGTCGATAGTCCTTCATCAGGTTTGGTATTTAAATATGAAGTCATTGCAATCTATGTGAGGATGGTTCCACATGAGATGGTTCTGTCTGGTCCATCCATAAGTTATGTTTATGGCAACCGGGAAGTTGTCTCGGTGTAAGTAGAGCCCATACCCAGGGGAATCACTACTTTTGTGGTGCGGTTGTCAGGACTTTACTTAAGTGCGGAAGCCTGTCCAATTACCAACCATCTTGTCGTCCCCCTATGCTTACTTAGCGTACGCACTTTTTGCGGGCCAATATAAAAAAACAACACATTCTCCACAGTCAGGATTCGGCCCCTAAGTTACAAACTGACCCGAGCGCGCTGGGAATGTTAAATAAGATTATTCACACCTTCCGGCTCATCCACACTTAAGAGGAATGACCTTGTAACTTAGGAGTTGAATAGCGTTCGCTTACAACAGCCTAAAATCCTATGTCGTTAGTCAGCGATAAAGCATACTTATCAGTCAGCGTTTCTGCTTTATGACTTGCAACTGGCATTTTATTGTCTTCCGGCGCTCGTAAAATCCTTGCTGAAATCGTAGACGCCAATCCCAGTCATCCCACTTCCTTTACACTCATTGTACATGAAATTATTATAATTATCGCCCACTCTCCGTGTAGCCCGTCATTAGAAGACATTCCACTGTCTTTTTTTTTTTTTTTGTTACCCTTCCAGGCTAATCTATTCTTAAATCTCCCCTCCTGATCTCAAAGCGTTTGCTCCCAATGTCAATAGGAAATAGCTGTTTAAAACGAATACCCCAGCAGATCATAATCAGACAGTGGAAAATGGCCGCTCCATAAATGTTGAGAATATTTATGAGGATGATGGGTTTTGGCAGCCGGACATATTCTTTATAGGCCGGACACGTGGGATTTATATAGATCTTTCTCACACTCTTCATAGACTCTTCCTTGATGAAAACCCCTCTCTACATTGCGGGCATTGGTCGAAAGTATGTATTCATATTCCCAACACGAAATTTGCTCTATGCACGGAAACTAATTGTGCCACACACATTGCATGAGGTGGCCTCGGGTGCACCATGCTCTTATCCTAGTAATCCCAGACTTTTGGGTTCTCTTACCTAATTTCTGCGCATTTGAGGGATGAACGATGACACCGTGTGACCTAGGGCTGTCTGAGTATCAGGCCAAGAGAGCAGATTATGGCCCGTTGCTGACCTCAAGAGTCTGTCTGCGGATAGAGACGGCTTAAGATATTGATTGTGCCAATAACCTGCCACGGGCCGTCTATCTTCTGCTACCTCTACCATCTGTCCGAAATGGCTCTTTGGCTCTTACAATAATAAGTTGTACCACTTGTGTAAAATGCTGCTGGTATGGTATTGAGGTATCTGTAGGTCTTTAAAGGACAGATTAAAGAATTTAGAACTCCATTTTGTTTTGGCATCAGTTGGCCATTTTGTTTGTTTACCTACTATTCATGGGGATGTTGCCCATAGCAACCGGTCAGATTTAAGCTCACTTTCTCCAGTATGTAAAATGGAACAGAGCTGGAATTTTTTCAGTCTCCCATCTTAGTAAATTTAGGCCCATGATGTCACAACTGCAAGCTATTGTTATCAGGAGGGGGTCTGAGGCACATTGAGTTTCACTGGGCCATTTATCATGTAGCATTGGTCATGGCCTGATTTGTAAATATATATATAATTGTAAATATATAATAATAATTCTCCACAAACAGGGCCGCCATCAGGGGGGGGACAGCTGGGCCTACAGTCCCGGGCCCAGGGTTCCCCCCACCCCCCACCACACCAGTACACCAGGCCACTTCCTCCCAAAGGCCCTAACGGCCTCCTGTGCTATGTGGGTGATCCAGGCTGCGGCCCTGTCCACAACACGTGGGACGCTCCAGAATAAGCTGCTGCACACCATAGAGAATAATTGTGATGTGATTCAGTGCACATCATGTCATCATGGCTCTGCTACATCGCTGTGAGCTGCAGCATCCGTCTATCAAAATGGCTGCCTATGTTGGGAGACAACGGGCACTTTGTAATGGTTGTTCACATGTTTAGTTGGCACACGCACTGCAAAATTATACAAGGCCCTGCCCACTGGCTTTAATTCATAGTGTATAGGTATGGGTTCTTAGGAAAGATTGGGGCTAGAGGCAGTGACTATATTAAATCACTGCCTCAAGCTCAGGTCCTGAAGATGTGCATTCTGGGAGCAATGCTTGAAACCCTACTAAATAATATGTTATAGTATGTGCCATCCCAGACTCCAAATATACCCCAAACTGTTCTTTGTATGGTGTGCCATGCCGCCCCCCCCCCCCCAAAATGCTACAGAATACGTAACCAATGTTGCTAATTTAATAATTTCTTTTAATTTTGTGATTCGTTCCAAGAGCTTACAATCCAGCATGTCTGTTTCCAGCAGGGACCGGTTGCAAAAACTGCTGAGTTGACAGGGCACGCAGTGAGGCACTCTGGGAAATTGCACATTGGGGGGTGGAGTGGGAACACGACCCCCCTATTTCCACATTGCCCGGGCGTTGGATCTATTCAAGGACTCTGTAAATTCTGCAATAATGGGAAGACTTGACAGCTCGGAGAATAGTTGCGTGTGGAGGAGTAATTGGTTTGTGGGAAAGGAGGATCGAGATAGAAAGGGCTGAGGGAGAGGAGGAAAATAGGATGAAAGAGCGTTAAAAGAATGAAAAAGGAGATGGAGACGTGTGATTATAATAGAAAAGGGAAAGAAAATATGTCTGCGGCTTGCAGATTGAAAGCCAAATTAAATATAGTGATGTATATGTTGAGATACTGTATATGTGGACTGGAGGCCGGAACCATTTACAATGTGCACGATACTGCAATACAAATAGGAAGCAAGAGATTGCTCTAATACAGGCGCATTATGTTCCAATACCTCTTATTACTTGCATTGTTACATTGGTACGCTGGGGTAGATTACCGTATAAGGGGACTGACAGAACTGGCAATGGGGGTCCAAGGGGGCAGCAGCATCTTGGGGTACCCTAAGAATGCCACGAATCCTAAATCGTTCTATGATTGGAGACGCCAAGAGTCAACAGGATGGTGATGGGGCAGCTGGCACCATTGCTATGAATGAGCGAGCATAATGCCGTCACGCCTCAACCATTTGCAGAACCGCTTGGTGCTGGAGGCAGTGATTTACGTTAAATTCCTGCCTCAGTCCTGGGAGAATTGCCCAAAATCGGTGACATTCGGGTGAGTCAGCAATCCTGCTTGACGCCTTCAGGCAGAAGAATTGAAGGTGCTGCACCAGGTAATCACCTTGACACTAGGTACCCCCACTGCTGTTACTGTTATGTATAATGTCAAAATTTTATTTGTATGCTTTTGGGGTTTTTTTATTTTTAAGTTTATTGTTTGGATTAGTCAAGTACTTTTCCCAAGGTTATGATTCAATGACAAATATTGTCTAAGTGATTGCTTTCCAGCAGGTTACTTGGCAGGCTACATTTACCTGGTGCCAGGCGCTCGTCCTATAGCCTAAGGTGACCTTCCACAGCTCATTCATATACTACAAAATATTCCGAACGTGGTTGGTGGCCAATACGTTCATATTATGTTACAATGCACTTTATAAAAAAAAAAAAATATCCATAACCCGTCCATTATCCAGACATGCAGAAGCTCTGCGAGGGTGGAGCTAAAGAGGTCACTGCTGATGCTCCTCCCCTAAAGTTGCCCATGCAGAGCACCAAGGGCAGTATTTAGCTGTGTTGCGAAGGGGTATTGGTCTGTGCCCTTCATTACTCGGGTAAGGGCGTTCTCGTTAATAAATCAATACCCCTATGGTGTTTTTATTACTACCAGTCACAAAACATGTACTTTCCAGTATTTTCCAGTATTTTATGTGTAGATTATACAGGCTTTATTATGTGATTGTGAGTTGTAGACCCAAACCAGCCCCCAAGACTTCCACCCTAGCTCATGAGCACCACACAAACATGGTCATAGTTGACAGCTGGCAGAACATCATGGGACACCGTTACAAACCACAGTTTGCCTATTCTAGACATGGGCTATTAAACGGATGATGACCATAAAGCTAGGGGGAACAAAATGTTTAGCGGCCCCTTTTACATTTGATACGCCATTTTCCTTTAAACACGCGTTCTTCTTTAGAAGGGTTTATTCTGCATCTGTAACCTTCGATGGCTCGGGGTGCAATACTCTGCAGACCTCCTACAGCATCCTGCTCACGGGCCATTGTGCATTGAATCAAGCGCTGTCAGAAAAGCCTGCAGGAGCTTTATATCATCTCTGGATACACTCTCTGCCCAAACCCCCACCTCACTTGGCTACACGTAACCGGCGTTATTTGTCACCCCGCCACGGGTGCCGTCTGCTGCCAAACCCCGTAAATTACCCTGGTTTTCGTGTCAATTGATCGACGACCACAAGGAAAATCTGCGAGGCGGCGATTCCTCTTCATATGTGAAAGTTTTATGCAGAAGTTGTACGGCGAGAGGCAGCCTGGATGTCGCTCTCTGAACAACAGTGCGCCAGTAATCGTCTCTCATACTGAGAAGTATGGGAGCAGAACATCCCTCTTATATAGGCCCCGGAGGAGCCATCGCCTTTCTGTGTAGCATGTCGGTCTCGGAGCAGAGAACACCATAGTGGGAGTGATAAGAACATTTACACACATTAAGGGATTTAACAAAGGAATCCAAAAAGCATATCTAAACAGAAGAGACTTCTCTTCAACAAGAAGCCATGCATGGAGGCTGATACTTTGTAGGGAATAGTGGATTCATATGGGGACCTGCAGATTTATATTTTCACAGATGCTTAAAAGGAATATTTCCTTCTTTTTTTTTTTTTTTTTTTTTTTTTTTTACAGTTCCTTCCAGCAGAGCAATGCAACCAGTAGGCTCCAGGGACTTCATGGAGACCTCAAACCAACCACACTACATAAAGCTAAAGATCAGCGACATAGAAAGTGACATAGAAACATTAGTTCCGGGAGTTTATTTCCTAAGCTCCTTGTATATAGAAACATAGAGAGTGACGGCAGCTAAGAGTCACATGGCCCATCCAGTCTGCTCATCCTGTAGTATAATAATGTGACACCACAGTCTGCTCCCTCTGAAACATAGACACATAGAAAGTGACGGCAGATAAGAGCCACATGGCCCATCCAGTCTGCCCCGTTGTGTATTTAAAACTATACCAACCCAAATTTATTCTCTATTTTGTTTGAGACTCAGATACCCTTATATTTATTCCTTATATTTATCCCAAGCATGCTTGCACTGTTCTATAGTATTGGCCTCCATCACTTCCGATAGGACCAACCTCACGGCTTGAACTNGGAATAACGCCCATTGAATATGTATCATCCCCCACTTTAGGATGGCATCTAACTCCTGTAGCAAGGGATTGTGTCTGAATGAGAAGGGCCGTTGACAGAAAAGGGGCAATGCCCAGTCTGGCATGTGCGATAGAAGCAAGTGGGGGGAAAAAGTGGCTACCATTGGTTCACCTCTCCTATGAGCCACACCTCCTGCACCATATTAGTTACACGCCCAGGGCCCTTTATTTGTTAAACTGCGGGAATGGTGGAGATCTTGGCAACCCTGATATAGCTACTATTATATACTATATTTTACAATTCTATCTTATTTAGCAACTAGCTGTCCAAGTGTTCAACCGGTAAAGGACTTTTGCCGTCAATGCATGGCCAACTGCTGGCCTGTGCGGTTGTGGAATAGAGGCCCTATGCAATGCCTTCTGTATACCAGGTCGTATTTCTGTCAATGTGCCTGTATGTTATATGGTCGCAGTCCATCTATATATCAAAGTGGCATTGTTTTCCATGCTGTAAAATATGGTTTTCTCTGATGAAAGCCACTGCCTCGGCTAAATGCTGTTGGATGCAGTANTTCCTCCGACGTCGTTCCCATGTGTTGTGTCTTATAAGTGATAAATGGATGATATTTNTTGTCGTCTCCCCTATTTTTGTTTTGTTTTGTACAGATTCACAACAGTTGTATAACCACTCAGGCCCTATCTCCGCTATAGCAACTCTAAATACTGTTTTCCGGATTGGTGGCGCTTTAAGTTCATGTGGATCCGTCACTGTATATTAGACAATTTTTCCTGTTTGCCGTCCATTTTTTTTTATTTGACAGCTTTGTGTCTTCTGCAACCCGTGTTCTGTTGTGATAAATGTAATCACATCATAACCTCAATACGGGCTTTCTTNTCTGAAACACAAATACGACTGCTCTGATAATACGCTTTCCCTTTTTCAAGGCTGATTGGCCTTAATTAATTATTGTGAGTTGTCTTTGCATTGTATATCCGTTTATTCTTAGACTTTCCCACTGTACGGAGGAAAACGGGATAAAGGACGTTACCTTGGATCCATTCTGTGATATCTGTGGGAGAGGTTTCTCCTGCTGACCACAAGTATTTAGCTACCGATCAATTTCTAGGATTCCTCTTTCCGAATCTGACGTGCTAAATACACTGCATTGGTTCTGTTTGCACATATTTATATTTTGTGTGTGTCCTCCAAATTGTGAGCCAGGGTGCAATGGAAACACTGAGCTTGAGATGCTGTTATCACATCATTGTGCTTTTACAGTCTGCTGAATATTGGGGCCGATCTAAAGATGAGGACGTGGGGACTAAATCTGTATCTCTATCATCAAAACCTTGTTAACGGAGGGTGGACGCTACTTTTTGTGATGGCACTAGAGCTACTTTTGTGCAGGCACAAGGGCTACTTTTGTGACGGCGCCGGGGCTACCTCTGTGACGGCGCCGGGGCTACCCTTTGTCACGGCGCCAAGGCTACCCTTTGTCACGGCGCCAGGGCTACCCTTTGTCACGGCGCCAGAGCTACCCTTTGTCACGGCACCAGGGCTTCCCTTTGTCATGGCACCAGGGCTTCCCTTTGTGACATTATCAGGATGCCTTTCTCATAAAGAAAGGTGGGCTCAGAGTTCATATAAAATGTCTGTGATTTATTTCTTTTAGTTAAGTGTTTGCCAAAAAGGCCACCATATGTAGAATGAAGGCGATGAACTGGAAAGGCATGCTGGGTGTTGTAGCTTAATCACTCATGCATTATTGGACTGTGTATAAAATCGTGTTATATTCAATTGTACACAACTCAACTTTGGTGAGTGAATTTCTTCTAAAACTGTAAGATGGCCCCTTAACACCCTTCAGACTGTTTTTGTTCACATCCAGTCAATCTCGGATCTTCCAGCTCCTCGCAATGTATTTCAAATGGTCACAATTGTGTTTATAAGTGGAATCTTACGACTTTGCACCAATTTTCTTCCATTTTACCTTTTACCGTGATGTTTACACCTCCCCTCTTCCCACAAGAGCTCTTTCCAGTGTGACACACAAATGGGGTTGTTTATCAAACTGACTAAAGGGCTTAACCTTCCAGCGTACAGTCTCCATAATTCGAAAAGTAAAGTAGTCGCATTTTCTATCCTGACACAGAAAAATACTTCCATCTTCCAAGCACATTTACTGTAGCACAGCAAGTCCTGTCTAACAGTGATCGCCAACTGCGCCCAATGGGAGTCATTTTATGATGGAAATTGAACGCAACCTTTAAAGTCTAGAATGAGCACCCATGGCATAATTGGGGAGTGACTGTCCATGGTACATGAATAGGGGGGCTGGTGTTTGAGATTAATGGAGTTGGTCTACTGTGAACTATATATCCTGTAACTCCTTTCAACACCCNCAAAATTTTGGCATCTACACAATTTTTCTCCACAAAATAACTTCTTCGTGTTTTGTTGTTCAGATGTTTCACTAAACTATGCACAGCGGATCCTGTCGATCTCCAGTTCGAGTGCACGCTGGAAGCATTGGGCTTTATTTATTAATGGCGAGGAAAAATGCAAAGATAACTTTTATTCTCTTTGTAGTTTCCTGTAGATAAATCTTTTGATTTCGACAGCAATGGGCTCTCTGCCTCCAGAAAGGCTTTGCTCATTTTGTATTTGGCAGCATATCAGGAACCAGTAGCGTAACCATTGTAGGTGCAGAGAAGGGGCCCTGGGAGGAGCCCACCTTGCACCCATGGAGGTACACTTTCAACGGATGGTAGCTTAGACAGTGCTCAGCGCTTCTGTCAGCCAACGCCCCACTTGCCGCCCTGTTTCCAAAGGACAGTGCTAAGCAATGTAGCCTTGACCAGCTATTTCCCTATCGCTCACTGAGACGCATGCCATCTTAATATGTGACCAAGCATACTTGACCATACGTGACCATATATATTTACTAAGCGAAGACATTTTTCTGTCTTTACCTGTAATGGGGATCTCCATTTCCCGAACTGTGACTTCTATAGCCAGTCTAGTATGGTGTATTCATCTATTATGTCTCCACAGTGATTGCTGCAGCAGGACATCATCTTCTGCCCATGCTCAGTGTTGGGGTAGTTTTGATTTTTTTGCATTTTGTTTAACTATTATTTTGTATTTTTTTTTTTTATATTTTTGAAAACCAGCACACAACAGCTGTATGATCCTGCTTTATTTTTTCATAATCCGTCTG